>JAIPMN010011072.1:0-19552 GCA_020650975.1 Apostichopus californicus
GTTGACTTATTGATTATTGATTATGAGCTGTGGTGAAGCTCAATGGGATTATCTTAATTCATGGCTTATGAGGGTGAACATCAAAGGGATTGCTGCACTGAAGCCAAGTTTACATACTGTTACACAGATAGTTGATATGGTGTGGGAATGTTGGGTATATAGAGTGGACGCAAATGCCCTGGTCATCACAATTTTTAAATTTACACCATGGAGACTGAAGGAAGTGATAGATTTGCTGATAACGTTCGAAACATATTTGATTACTGCTTGAATCAAATTCAAAATTCAAAATCAGATATTGGGAGTTGGCTACTGATTTTCTCAACTGGCTAAATTGCACCAATCCTTGCAACTAAAAAAATGTTGCGAATACGTGTAGGATATATTCCTAGCGTTTAATTGCCATGAACAAGCGATCGACCATCTCATCATACACTGAATTTGAGATATCGCCTATTGGAATATAGGAATATTATGAAATTCATTGCAAGCTAAAGACTTGCAGGTGCTGGCAGGAAAATTGATCATGCTTATGGTGGGGGGGTAAATTTTCAGGGTGGGGGGGAATTTATCCTAGGAAAAATTCCCCCCCGGGGGGGAAAATTTTCAGGGGGGGAAAATTTCCTGTTACACCGGTTTCCCAGATCATTACAGGTATGTTTATGATGACTAAGCTTTTACTCTGAAAATGTGACTAATTTTGAAAGCAAAAAAACAAAAAGAAAACAGAAATAGAAGTATTTTATGGTATGCTTATACTCTGCTGTGGCATTCTTAGTAACAATGCATTTTGTCAGCTATTGTACAAGGCATTTTAAAGAACAGTTAGTTTAAAATGTTGGATTGAAAATGAAGGGGGATAATAGTGGGTAGTTTGTGTAGGAATTGACTGGTGCAGGTCAAATAGGCAAACAAAAATAGTCAGGTTTTTTGTTGAAGCACTTTTTGTTCATGGGTGAAAGAAAACCTACATTCCAACCTGTCAATAATGTGTGGGTTGATCTTTCAGTATCTGCTTGCTTGGACAGCACTATTAACCAAGAAGTATATAGAGATAATTTAATAACCTTAGGAAGGGTAAACAAAACCACATAGAAGCTGTTTAGTACATTCCAAAGATAAAAGACGTTTATATATAGTAGGAGGAATTTTGATTGGTCAACTTATGTCAGCGACAAATAGCATGAATGATGGAGAGTGGGATGGGTTTTGTTAAAATTTTAGGATTTTATACTTTTGGAATTTATTCTGAGAGGTTTTTAAGTGTTTACTGTGGATTTGATTTCTTGGAATCTTATTGATTGTATAACTGAGGATACATGTAGGCTTAAGGTTTAATTGGGCATGAATAACTATATTATCACAGTGCAAAGGTACTAAAGCATGTGATCGTTATTAATATTTGTACAACATCTGTAGGTCTAAAGTTAATGTGCTGTGAGTATACCTGATGTGGAAAGTTTAAATTGTCAGTCAGGCTATATAAAGTCATAACTGCTGCTCTTGGGATCATCAAAATGTTATTCATGGTATTAACAATATTACATGCGAAGCACTGGTACATGAAGTGCTTAAATAGAGACATGTAAGCAACTTTATAGTCATCATATACTGCACAGTACATCAGGTTTGGGACATTATTATGCAGGCTACACTGTTTAAGGATGGAATCATCCTCTTCCTGTGCCGGTCACCTCTTGTCCTTCATTGTGCTGTCCCTCCCTCTTCCCTCAGTTTTGTCCCCCCCTCCCCTTCCTCTTGATCTTCATCTTTCTTTTCTCATTCTTTCTGCCAGTCTATCCCGTTTACCCCTCTGTCCTCTGTCTTCTTCCCTCATCCCTACTGCTACACAACCTTCCATCTTCTCTTCATTTCATGCCCCGTCTCTCCGCTCTTGCATCCCCCTTCGCCCCTCGTCCCTTCTCATGTCCTCTCCTGTCCTACCTTCCTACTTTACCATTTTACCACTCACCCTCTCCAACTTCCCCTTAATCCTCTCAATCTTTCCAGCCCCTCCCCCCCCCCCCCATCCACACTTTTCCATCCTTTTATCCCTGTTACACAGTATCAAATACTCATATTTTGCTGTTGGGATACTTCCAAATTTTAAGATTTATGAAATACCAACCAATCTGAATACAGTACCTTTAATTATCCCTGTAATGTTACAACACTGCAAGTGTATTCCAGGTGTCACAGATCTTAATAATTATTGTTACAATTTTGCTGTTGGCTTCACTCTCTCTAGGACTACTTACAGTACTGAAGTGAACCTAAGCTGACCTTGGAGTACCGTGTTAGCAAGTTTGGGAACTGACTTTTCTTATCTTTCTTAGAAATATTTTTAAGTAAAAGAAGTCTATTTGTTATTTTTTTTTTCATTTCCAGAAATCGTAGCATAAGTCATTAAAGTGAATTTTCACAAAACAGCAGGTGGCATGTTCCTGTAGCCTCAAGTTGTTTTGAAAATATTTTTGGTTCTGTTTTTCGAAGAAACAAATGAATTAAAAAGTGACGAGGGAAGTTCTTCACTGAAACTTGCCTTCAGCCAAATGTGATTTTTTGAACTCTACAAAGATTAAATGTAAATAAATTTGAAATGTCATAGGGCAAAAAAAATTGATAAAATTGGAAGTCTATGATGTGGAAATGTATCAATAAGTTGGCAGTTCTTTTGCGTTTGGTCACAAAATTTGTGATAATATTTTAAAGCAAACCAGCCACGAAAGTTCTTAAAAGCTAAAAATGTAACTTGATCAAGCAAAGACATTCGATCTTACATCTTGAAACTAAAATCGATGCTAATGAAGGAGCAATCATTGATTCCATTAAATAAATATTTTGGTTCCATGCATATACACAAACTTTGTGTTTTTTAGTATTTGTCAGGCAGAACATCAACATGTACCAAATGGAAATATCCAACAGTTTGAACTTCTGCATAATTATTGAAATATGATCTTAATTGTAAAATGAAACTTTATCAGGCAAGCTGTTCAACAGGTTTTATTTATACATTTGTTGGTATCAAATGATATGTAAGAAATATTACAAAATTAAATTTGCAAAAGCTGGGTTAGGTTTATCCAGCGGCAGTATGTTGGATAAATACTTGTTGCTGGGGCCTGGGGATTGTGTACAGTTTTGAATGCACATCAGATATTAGATAAAGTTTAGTGATAGTGAATAAAAAATGGAGAAAATAAAAAATGATTGTGAAAAATTGAAAGGATGTGTAAATCTTAAGGATCATATTTTCTTTAAAAATATAAACTTTTAAAGAATGGAAAGTCTGTTAAGTATCGAAATATTAGTGTATAAAGCAGCTTCATTTCTCTTCAAGCTGAACATGACAGGTAAAAGCTATTAAAAGCTTAGTTTTGTAATTTTCTCCTCAAATAAAACCCAGAACTTAGTTGCCTCTGTGGCATTAGGTGTCCCTCCCCCCCCCCCCACCTTCAGGCAAATTTAAATATGGGTGCAATATATATCGTTAATTTGTTGTATTAATATCACATCAGAAGAGCATTACCTCAAGAAAATTTGTTCACATTAACAAACAAGCAACAACACCTTAGCCTAGGCTTAAGAGCATATCACTACAGGTGAGTCATATATACTCCAGCCTAAATTGCCTACATGAATAATTTAATGGAAACTTGTTCTTGTAATGAATTGGTAATGCAGATTATCCACCAGGTGAAATTAGCTGGGGGCTAGTGAGGTGCTGAGGAGAAGACCAGGTGAAGGGGACATGAGAAATATTTTGAGGCATTCATAGTAACATAATGTTATGCTAGTTATCAGGGGGTAGGAAGCTTCCAAAAAAGTGGGGGGGGGGCGGGGGAACAACATCAGGGGGCACTTTCTCATTCCACAACCACCACTCGTTATGCTATAAACCGAAACACACCGGCCATGTCACTTAAATATATATGATGTGTTAGTATGCTATCAATACTATTATGGTATATGGGAATAATTAAAATAAAAGATTAAAATTAACAAAGGCTTAAGATTTAATCCAAAAGACAGTTCTTCATTCGAAGGGGCTCATTTTATTGCCAATAGGGCACATTTGCTATTTTGGAAAAAAGTGGGGGGCACGTGCCCCCCGGCTCCTACCCCCTGCTAGTTATCGAAGTGATTCCATTGGGAAGAACAGTAATTGGAGAGAGTAGTAAGGAAACTCAAATGGCTGCAGGCTGCTTGAAGTTAGTGACACAGGCTGCTTGAAGTTTAGTGACAGTCTTTGACAGCAAGGTGTTGTCCTAAACCACAGAGACAACTGCGCAAGAGTAGAAATGCTGTGGGCATGCTGGTACAAATTTAGTGGTTTGTTTGACCTTCAGAAGTTTATAATTAATATACTTTGCCGTAAAGTTGCATTGCCTAACCTGCAAAGCTCTCAGCATGGTTAATTGCCTACAATTGTTGCCAGGTACATGATGATGCATTATTGGTCATCAGTCAACGTTAACATCACGCCTGGCCATCGACCTCATAAATTCAGGATTTCTGTTTGTAATTTACTGTTAATTTATATACACTCTTAACACAAGGTTACTTCTTTGTGATGGCTGGCTATCAGCTTGAAGATTCATAAAGACAGACAAAGACAAGACAATTTGGGACAGTCCGCTTTGTAATTTCCTATAATAATTAACAACCATTTTACAATATAGTGCAAGCATTCCTGGTAGAACTTTTGAGTACCAAGCTTTGTTACTGATGTTTAGTTTTAAGATAAAAACCAGGCAAAAAAAAAAAGGAATAAAAAATAAAATCTCAAGGGTTTAGTTTGAAGATGTACTCATGTTTTAAGATAGATATGAGTCAATCACTGGTTTATTATTTACAAGATCAGGCTTCTGTAGTCTTGTGTACACACTCAGCTTAAGAACTCGGTCACTCGGCTGTTACGTTGTTTGCTAACACTTGACGATCAAACTTGCTCAGCTTTTTTCGAAGGAAACAAGTTACAGTTTATAGGTCTGCGAGAGTGGATTGAACGGCAATCAACCACTCTATAACGCCTGAACCTGAACCGATTAATAAGGTAAGTTGAATCGTCTTTTGTGAGCAAAATTACAGCCAGAACGACCAATATTGCAGCAGGGTTCAATCATATAGAGCCTACGGTATTGCAAATACTCAGATTGTTTATTAGGCATTCGGCCGCATACTCCGTAGACTGCCGTCTTGTCGGTTATTGACTCGTCTTGTTATTCAGATGGTTCTTTTTTATATTGCTATTAGGATGTCACCTTAAAGGGATTATCAAGTCAACATAACAGGGAATAATAAGTGTTAGCTCAGCAGTTAACGCCGGTGCCTGTGTCGACTCACTCCAAGATTAATGTATGTCGTCCAGTTACAGAGTTGTTGACAATTGACAATTCATAATCATGGACGTTAAATATGAATCTAAGAGACTGACTTCGGTCAGCTTGCGGCTTTGATAAGCCAATGAGGCTTCTTTGCGAGTTCCTGCTTGCAGGAGGATCTAAAATACTTGCATACATACATACAGATACACATACATACACACATACACACACACATACATACATAATTAAGGGTTTGAATTGTATTCATATAGCAGTTTTGAAATTCCAGAGTTTGTCTGTTAAAATACTGTGGTTTTCTGTGTATAATAACTGCTATACGTCTTTGCAGGCTGTATTGCAACTTGCGTAACATTTTCCATTTCTGCTATGAGACATCGGATAAAATATTATGGTGTGGTGTGGTTTGGGAAGGTATGGTATGGTATGGTAGGGTACAGTATGTAATAAGGTATGGTATAATTGGTATTGTACTGCAGTCTACTAGCGTTCGAATTAAACAGAGTCAATTGCAGTATTTTAAAAATATATTTACACGTATGCAGGATTCATGTTTACCAAATACTTTCTTTTCAGAGTTTCTGTTAAAAAAAAATTTGATATGGATAAGATTTATGTCAATTCTGTTATGCTCTTTACAGAGTCGTGTTTATATTAATGTACATATCTGAATTTGTATTTCGCTTGTCTTTCTCAAGTCGTGGCACTCGAGGCAAAAGCAAAATACTGACGGAAACTTCTGATGAAATGTTCTTTTGATTGCGGGGATTTGTATTATCTTCAACCACCCTTTAATTAAAAGCATTATTTATCCTCCACGATACCGACCGCCGCCGCGGGATGAGCGTGTGATTAATGACACCAAATCAAACAGAGATCTGTCTGAAGCGTTCTCCAATCGAAGAGGCTCGTACAACATACATAATTGGAACATTGGAATGTACATTCTATGTAGAGGGTCTAGCTTCTTCTGGGAAGTCCATCTCGAGGCATCATCGTTGATATCAACGTGTCATATAAAGTCATCCAGTGGGTAGTCCCACCCCCCTTTCTAGAAGCTAAGGTTCAGGTACGAAGTGAGAAGGATGTTAACTCGTCATAAATTTTGTGCCAGCAGAAGTCTAAACAATATGGAAAACAGTGACACGTTTATCACGTTGTACTGGGAAATGTGGGAATCATCCAAATTTTTGACTGTCGTTTAAGAAAACTCCTTCATTTTATAATGGAAGAAATTTCAAATTGTCACCGGTTGCCGAATTTTGACGACACAATTTGGAAATTTCAATTAAAGTAACATGATGGCTTGAAGGTGTTAAATTAACAAAACTTTAAATAATATTATAAGCATCCTAAGAGATATGTATTGCATAAGTATAAAAAATGTGAGTGATGAATAGGTAGTCGTCCTATTATCCTCATTTGCATATTAGATTCTGGACTAATCTCCCTGTATTTTTACTCACTAGTAAGTGAATGGGTTACTGTAGCAGATACAGTACTTGATCCTTTCTCTTGGTAGGAGAACAACCAATGAAATAATTTGAAAGCATTCTTACAGGATTATGAATACTAATTTATCAAATGTGAGTGATGAATAGGTTGATCCGATAACAACCCCACGATAAGGTTATACAGCTGTATATCAACAATGATAGCTGGGCAACGAAAATAGCACACTTGCTGCCTGTTACACAATACTTTAATATATGCAAAGGTCAAGTGAATAAGTTAATGGAAAAGGGTGCATTGTAATTATTGTGTGATTATCCTATATCTACCATTCAGACAGTACTCTCGGTTCATTGCTTTTAGATATGCCTGCCGATGAAGGCCCCTCCCTATAGCTAAAGAACTTTAAAGAATTGTTTGTTATTTGTCTGTGGAGGCCATACTGTAGCACTATGTCCTGTCCTCAAAGAATGTGTATAAATTGAGGCCCATGCATGCTGGTCTCGCTTGTATTAATGATTTCAGCGTGATATTTATTACAGGATAACAGAATTTTGTCGCCAAAATTGTAGCACCTGCATACAAAATTTGCAAATATTTTCTGAAAAATACCCAGAGAAGACAACTTGACTGTATAGACGTTTTAACTTGATTATTTAAAGAATGCAAAAGTGCAATACAATGTTCATTATAAAGTTAAATTCTACAGTAAATCAAACTTAAAACGAACTATATTTTTCAGTGGAAATCCAGCGAAAGATGGTATACCTAGTTCTGCGGTTTCGTCATCCAGGGTTTTCCGTGACCCAAGGTCAAATCACATTGAGTGAAAGCATGTAGTCCTTGTACATGCATAATTGGCATTGAACTACATGTGCCTTAGAACTATTGTGAATCAGTGAGATTCTTTGTACTACTGTATAAAGGTAGCCCATGCTTTCAGAATGCATAAAGAAGTGGGCAAATGCTGTTAGCGAAGATTGTTGCGCCTACAAATTCAAGGTTAAAGGGGGAACAAGTACTTCATGACAGGCTGTAGGCTAGGTACTACAGTGTTAACCTTACAAAAAGTCAATATTTTGTATCCCATTTTTATTGGTGGTATGTCAATGAATAAACATTTACCTAAGGCATGATATAAGTTTTGGACAATGTAGAAAACAGTGAACCCAAATTTTGCATACCGAATGAAGGATACATAAAGTGAAACATTTGGAAAAAATTTGTTGCACCTAAGCTTTTGTAAATACACATGGTATTCACTCTACTCTACATAACAGTGTTTTTACTCCAGCTACATGACGTCATGCAAATTAAGTGACGTGTGCGATCGACATGATACCATGATTCGTTGTACATGTTGTATACAGTGAAATGGTAGACGATCTTCAGGACCTATACAGTCATATTTGTCCCCACCTTGGACCCCTCAGTTTATTTACATACTATGAATCATCACAATGAAGCTGTAATGGATTTAACAGATATTATTTAGGGGATGATAAATTTTAATATGTAACCAGAACTTGAGTAATACTTCAGGCCAAACTGGATGTAAAAAAAAAAAAAAAGATCATGCCAAAGATAACACCTAGACTGTATTTTCTTGTGGTGTGTTTATCACTAAGAGCTGGTAGTGGTCAGTGACACATACACAATATTCTGGAAGATATTGAGATCAGGCAGATGCAGTACCTGTCAAAAATGACAATTTAGCTATAAATGGGATACAGCAAAAACCAATATGTAGAAGGATGAGGTGGAAAGGGGGGGGGGGGAGGGTGGGGGCGCAGCTGAGAGTTGAGTATAGGTTGTAAATCATGGGTGATGTACCTTAACACAGTATAGGTAAGGAGCTTTAGATTTTTTTTTTCTACTAAGAGTATTTTACATGCATTTGTCCCACAAATGAAATCAATTGAACATCTAAACATGATATGGAAAAAGCTGTCACTGTAAGTTACTATAACTGAATTACCATGCTTTGTAAACTCAGGTACAGAAACTGTAACAATGATCGAGTCAAAGGTCAGAAGATTTGAAAGATGCAAAATTGTGTAATGAATACATTTTAGCGGTGCTTCAGATATGAAATGGTGGAGATTCAAATGTGATTTGCTGGGAGATATTGATCAAAGTGATCCATAACGGGAAGTGACTCAACTTCCATCCACCTCAGTCCAGCTAGATAAAAATGAATCAAAGTTCACTTTTGTTTCTTTTTTCTGTGAAAGCTATAGTTGCCGAGACAAATAACAAATTTCTAACAATACAACGATAAATGTTAATAAAATTTTGTACTAACCACACAGAATTTTTTTTCCAGTATTACGTAGCAATTGCTTATACTGTATGCAAAATGCAAATTGAAAGATACATATAAAGTTTTCTTGTGACAGAATCTCATCCTTTTCAGTATTTTTGTATTAATTATACAGTAGAAACCAACTTCCTACACCTCAAAACTGCTAAACAAGAATTTGAATACGAAATTATTCCCTGCCAAAGCATTTTGGGAATTATAGGCTCAGGTGAAATCGAGACTGCGTGGTGATTCACTGGAGATGTAGATTATGTTATCAGCGAGGGTGATGATAGTCTGGTCTAGAGAGATAATCACGTCACCAAGACCTTTCTTGAAGGTTAGAGGCCCTGACCTGATCCATCCACATACAGTATATATAGCCCCATTCCCTAAATTGACCCAGCTGGGCCCATGCTATATCCCCTTGCCCGCCCACTCATCTGGCTTGCTTATCAGTATTCGATCTTGAAGTGATTTTTTAACCCATATAAGTTTATGGGCTGCAGATAAACATCAATCACGATCAGTTCAGTTCCATTAAAATTAAATTAAAATATGTAAAATTTGGTCAAAATAGATTGAATAGAATTAAATATAAACAAAGGTGGTGATTAGTTGAAATGGAAATTTATACCAAAACATTATGGAGGCTCCAAGGCCGGATTAAGCAGGTGCGGGGCCTGTAGCATATGTTATAAAGGGGCCCTAAATTAAAAACTGGTTTAAAATGTACATAAGTATTAAAACACATAATTGTTTACTTGGATAGTAGAGTAATTGAATATTTTAGTTTGCTGTACAGTCAGATCATAAGACAAACCTGTCACACATTTCAGTACATTTCAGTTAATTACTCACATGTAAGTATATTGTATTTATGTTTTGTACACTGGGAGTTTTTGTAATATTCTGTATTCCAGTGGGAGGACTCGATGGGGGTCTTTTGTTGACGGGGATGTCATGTTATGAAGACACTGGCATTACCTTTCAGCTCTGTAAAATCTAATTCATGCTGTTCACTTTAACATTTTATTTTGAAATTTTGTTAATATTTTCATCACGTCTAGATTCAGACCTCTGTTGTAATTAATTAGCCCAACAAACACAAATAGTAAGATTTTTATGTCAAATTTTCACGTCTAATTGTCCATTCATAGATATATCCTCAATATTAAATTCACCGAGCAAAATGTCAAAGATTTCAATTGAATTAAGACCAAGTGAATCCAACAGACCCTCCTTGACAAATTTTTCGACATGACCAGCTACCGCACTCAGTCCAATTTCGAGTCTTAGTATAATTATGTTTGGAAATAGTATAGCCTGGAAAGATGCTGCACACTGTGTGATGTGACAAGGGTCCTGTTTATAGAGAGGAGGAAGGATTTTGCCTTCAGGTATACATATAATATTCATTTTTCGTTGAGCCTATGTACATATTTGATGAAGTTCGCTTTCGTTAAGAATGTAAATATGCAAATTCATGCCCGTAACTATAAGGTCAATTTGATTGAAATTCATTCTATGATAGAATCCGATCTGTAATTGTTTCTAGAGGGTTTGGATATGCGTTTGAAAATCGCACGGGAGTTCAGGTAGATGTAGGCTGCAGTCGAGTATACTGCCTAACACGGTAGAGCAGCCTATGCCATCTCGCAACTTTCATGGACAAGATTTTGTACACGCATTATTAATGTCCGTCATTGATTCACTTTGCTCAACTATCTTTCGTCTTGTAATTTCAGCTCATGAGTAATCATGAGCAATGGCAAAACCACGAAGATCCAGTTGCCGTGGTGATACTCTATATGTCGTTGGTCCTGTGGTTAATGATCGCTATAGTACAGTATATATACAAATAAATAATTGCTGGTTAGAAGAGATTATAACAAGTGGGGGAGGGGGAGGGGAGAGACTTTAAGTAATTTATATGGAATTAAGAGACAGGAAAATAATTTTCAAATTCTTTGTAAATTAACTTCAGTAACTGGGCAGCTGGCTGCATGATGATGATTGGACAGTTAAAGTTGGAGGGAGGGAAATTAATAATCTTTCTTCCTATCCTTATAGTCTGCTCTCTAGCATAATTGCTTTGCACCCGTTAAGATAAGACAGTTTTGTGAATAAAAGACGACATCAATGATGGTCACCGCAGTTGGGGGATGGAGAGAGAGAATTGTCCCTCTTCCTATCACTATAGTTTGCTTCTAGATTTATTTGCATTCCTTAAGACTGTCTTGTGATTAAAAATATGTCATCCGTGGTATAGATTTATAGCATCTAGTATGAACAGTAATGTATACATCATATTAATTGTAAAAGTCAGTGAGGCTGATAGTGCTCCTTCCTCTCTCCCGAACCCCCCACCCCCAGCTTTTGCAGTCCCCTCATGCACAGTCCATTTCTCTGTAGGCTATATATCAGTGTCACTTGTCCATGACAATTGATTCAATATGACAGGTACATTGATAGGATCAATTAATGCTGTAACTCTCAGAATTTAAAGGGTGATGCACCGGTTATTTACAATTTTTGATCGTTCCATTATTTCGGTAGGAATATTTTCCCTCCCGTTGACCTCTTCCTTCTGTCAACATCAATTTTCAAATTGCAAATATTTTCCACCGGTTGATGCTAGACTCACCTTGGGGGGAAAATTTTCAAATTTCCTTCCCCCTTAATGAGTTTTGCTACCACTCTCTCTCCAACCGGTGGCAGGCAGGGCTGATAACTGATATTTTAGCTTTTGCGTGTCACCTACGACCCCCAACAGCTCTTCAATCTGATAGCTGCCAAAAGATCACATTTTAGCTTGTAAAGCTGTGACAATAAAAAGGAAAGATTTGGAGAGAGAGAGAGAGAGAGTAGCAGTGAATTGAAGGGACGTACAAGCTGCAGTATATATCTATATCACCTTACAAAAAGTGAAAGGACACTACAGACACTTCGGGAGACTCGTACCGGAGACTTGGACAAATTTTCTTCCTCTTTACAAGGCCAAAGAGAAATCTACAGTGTAAAGCACAAAATGAAACGGAAGGAAACTTTATCCAGTATTTCATTAAGGAAAGTTAATCAAGTTTGCTGATCAATTTTTTGGGGGTTTTTGATCAGCTTCTTCATTTTAACATTGGAACTTTTTGTGAGGGAAATTTATATCAAATATAGACTTTATCTGAGGGAGAAATTTAAGACGGATTCTTTGAAAGACTAATTTATCTCTTGGATCATCACAGACAAAGTGAAAAGAATTTCACTGTACCTTGGCAACCATGTGTGAAAAGCCTTTTCCCGCATCAGCAGGAGGAGTCTGCAGAAAGCGTGCATCATCCAACCATACCATTGTGTTTTGTAATTGAATACTTTTTTTTTGTCTGTTTGTGATACTTGTTTTATACCTATTACCATTCAGTGTGTAGGATAGGGTTATGTATATCATACCAGGGGTGTGAAAATGTAAACATGGATGTTTTAAAAAGGAGGCTATTTTACAGTGTTGGAGGAGAACTGTTGCATAGAAACAGTCAAACAGATTCTTAAACATGATCTTAAAGCAGCTGCTTATTTTGATCTGGCTTAAATTTGTCTTGATGGAATTGGATGTACCACTAGCTTGTACATAAACTTCTGTATTACATTTGTACAGTATACTTCATGGCAGTATATATATTGAAGCACAACTAATTAACAGCTGTCATTTCATAAATAATGATTTAAATAATTCATGTAATTTGCACACAAAAGTTGTACTATATCCTTTGGTAAAAAAAAAAAAAAACTCCATCAAGTTGCTTTCTAATCTATGTTGTTTGAAAAGAGGTCTGTTTTGGACCTTTACAACTTGTGAACAATACATGTTATAAAATTCAACATTATGATAGCTGTTTACAGGGTTTCATGTTAGTAACAGTATCTGCATAGATGTCTTGGTAGACGAATTTGTGTGCTGCACCTGTTGACCTTTAATGTAGATCATGGGAGGCCCTAGGTTATTTGATGAAGCTTAAAGATAAGGAGTTGTTACTCAAGTTTAGCCTTTCTTAAATCTGCTTCGATCCCCTTCTCTTCCCTTTTCGGCTTCTCTCCTTCCCCCTCTCCCTTCCCTTCTCCCTCCCCTCCCCTTCCCTCCTCTGCACATTCCCTTCCTTCCTCTCTCCAACAGAATAGAGCTCTTGAGGTGACACGAAAGAACCTTTTCTTGTTGCCTAATTAGTCTTTACTTTGAGTATGTACAGCTAGCTCAGACAGATCACTGTATGTATATATTCTCTGTATAGTCATTATTATGAGTATACATGTATAGCTAGCTCAGACAGATCACTGTATGTATATAATATAGTCATTATTATGAGTATGTATAGCTAGCTCAGACAGATCACTGTATGTATATAATATAGTCATTATTATGAGTATGTATAGCTAGCTCAGACAGATCACTGTATGTATATAATAGTCATTATTAGGAGTATGTACATAGCTAGTTCGGACAGACCACTGTGTGTATATATTCTCTATATATATAGTCATTATTATGAGTATGTACAGCTTGCTCAGACAGATCACTGTATGTATATAATATAGTCATTATTATGAGTATGTATAGCTAGCTCAGACAAATCACTGTATAATATAGTCATTATTATGAGTATGTATAGCTAGCTCAGACAGATCACTGTATGTATATATTCTCTGTATAGTCATTATTATGAGTATACATGTACAGCTAGCTCAGACAGATCACTGTATGTATATCTTCTCTGTATAGTAATTGTTATGAGTATATATAGCTAGCTCAGACAGATCACTGTATGTATATAATATAGTCATTATTATGAGTATGTATAGCTAGCTCAGACAGATCACTGTATGTATATCTTCTCTGTATAGTAATTGTTATGAGTATGTATAGCTAGCTCAGACAGATCACTGTTTGTATGTATATCTTCTCTGTATAGTCATCATTATGAGCACAGCTAGCTTTGACAGATCACTCTATACTCTCTCTTAGAGTGACGATGAGGTTGTCTTTCTGTAAAACAAAGTGAAGCAAGCAACATACCCCAATCTTGTTTCACTTCGTAAACATTACGCATTTGAGATTCCACCTCTCTGATTAATGTCTGGAGGTTGAACCCAGTAGGAGGATATATAGACAAATGGTTTGTGGGGACATTCTTTAAAGAGAAACTCATATCACAGTGATGCTATGTACATAGTTGCATCTTCAGGGTAACTTAAAAAGTTGTGTAGTTGAAAGCTTTCAAAAACAGTACTGTAAGGAACGTTGGGTCGTTGATGACATGATTCTTCAAGCAAATAGGATTATGTTTGTGATGGCTGATCAATTCAGTTCACATGTTGTGGAGTAATGCAAATACAAGTGTTCAAATTGGATTGAAAAGAAGATCTTCTCAGCTGTGTGTAAGGATTTCACAGGTACTCTACCTTTATCTACTGTAGCACGCTGCATTCACTTATATGCTATTAAAATACTTAACACAGAACTTGAAAGATAAGTTGAACAATTCGATTTTAAAAGAATTACGGAAGACATTCCAAAACACGTCAAAAGTGAGATGGTATTGACAACTTTATCCCCTCTCTTACCCTTCTCATATTCTACCATTCTCTTCTGCTTCTCTTCTATTCTAGATCTGCTCACTTCCTCTCCTCACGCTTTCCTTCCATTCATCTTCTTTGTCTATTTACTCCCTGTCCTCCGTAGTTCCCCTCAGTTCCCCTCTCCCATTACACTTCTAATCACTGTATACCCCCTCTTCCTCCTCAGTAATGTCCTACCTTGTATGTACAGTAGGATTCCCTAATTAAAGTCACCCCCAGATCATCACTGATAATTGTTTTTGCCCTTTTGGGATATAGTAAAATTGAACTGGAACTTGATTAGCCCCTTTCTACAGTACATCCCTCCTTATTAACCTCTACCCCCCCCCTGCCTCTTCCCCTCAGCCCTTGATTTCTCTACGTAATTAAATTAAGTTAGTATCGGTTGACCTAGTTGTTTCATTGACACCCATTAGAAGCAAATTACTGTTGTGATAAAATGTACAATTTACCCATGACACATTCTCTTTAAGGTTTCTGATTCCATGTTTTGATAAAAAATGCTTTCATGTTGGGATATTCATAACATTAAGATCAGATTTCTCGACTAGAATATTCCGAAATGATTTATCCATGTAATAACTTTTCTCAAATCTCAATAGTATATATAGAAGTTCAAAATCATATATAGAAATAAATCTCCTATGAAATGGAAAGGTATTAAATTCCTTGCATTACCAGCTTGTCAGTCTCGACCATCTTTACAGAAGATTTAGGAAAAGAGAAAGAAATATAAAGGCATCAGTAAGGTGGTTTTGACATGCTTCCAGCAAATATATTATCATTATTATCATTATATATTGTATGATCTGTCTGGTGGAAATGATGTGATAATTTAATATGGGAACATATACGTAGTAGGCCTATACATGTATGTATCATGATCATTTGTACAGTACAGTACAGTTTGTATGTAGCCAGAGTAGCCTACCATTGGCCATATATAGTATTAGAGATGTTAAAGGTGAGCAACATACAGTAGATGAAGCTCAATCCTGTAATGACTAAAGCTCTAAAAACCCTTAAAAGCTTAAAAGGAGGGGGGAGGCTGGCTGACCTGCATATGCCCACATTCTGTCAGGGAGAGAAGGTGGTATGGGAGGGGATTATATGGAGAGGAAGACAACGAGATGGGAGAGATTAGGATATGTTGGAGAGAAAGCTATCAAGTCTAATTTGTCTACGTGGTAAAGATGAATTTTTAAGGGATAAAGGGAAATAGGTGTCGATCATGAGGAGAGGTATTCATTCTCTTGTCAATTATTACAGTATAATTATAAATAGAATGAACTACTGTATAACAGCTATGGTTCACCAGGATAGGTCTGGGAGTTGGGGATGGGGGCATGGCGCCTAATAAGTTTTGCAGCAAGGAGTTTCATGCAGGTGGGATGTTGCCACACCACTGACCATTGGTCTGACTCATGTGTTCCTCCGCCCCCCCTTTCATCTCCCCCGCAGTCAATATCACTCCTAGCTGGTTAACAGTGCCTTTATAGTTGGTTTATTGAGTTATAACCATCAGACTTGCCATCTACGGTACCAGCAGAATGTCCCTTAGCACAAGTATATTGCATTAGTTCCATATAGCACTGTTGAAGATGCCTCGAGTACAGGTAGACTGGTAGAGTACATGAAATAAACGCTAAAATAAGAATGCAAGTACAGACTCAATACAGTACAAGTCTGGACTCAATTCATTAATATGTAAAATTCACCTCAGTGAAGGAGAATCCCTCCTTCCATCACCATGGTTACAAACAATAACCATGTCAGTAAAAGTGCTTTGTAACCTACATCTTTGACCTTTCAGACCAATCTGATGAACTTACCAGTGCTGGTTCATTATTAGTCATGATCATACATAAACAGTCCATTTCACAATAACCTACCTACTGTAGGTATAGGTACTGTACATAAGACTATCAAACATGTGACACTGCACCTCGGGTATGTGTGTCTCTCTCGGCCGATTTTAAAAGGATTATGAAACATTTTAAAAAAATTGGGAAATGATGTCATGTGTTACTAAGGAAGTGAATCTTCCATTCTATTGCTATATATGTTGAAGTTGATCCCACAATGAGTATTATACTGTAAGTGAGTCTTTACTTATCACATGAGCATTAGATTGAGGTAATTGGCTAGTAGTGGCCGTGAGAACGATAAATTTCAGTATAAAAGTAACAGAACTACGTACGGACCAGCTACTGTACTGGAGAGTGGGAAAATTTTGCTTTTTGAGTTGATCATTCAAATTCATCAAGATTGTGCAGATGTGTATCTAGTGCTTTGACCTCTATAGTACTGGCCAACATCGTGAGTGATTAATATTTGGTGTGGATACAGTACAGTATAGTGTTTTTCCATCCAACCAAATAACAGTTTTTGTTGAAGTCTGATGCAGATCTAGTTATCAATGTCATTCTTATCTTATAAAGGTAAAAAAAAATTGTTTTTGCTATTAAAAGTATCCTTTTTTTTGTCTGAACTAAAGCTAAAGTGTATGGAATTTTTTTCGTTCATACGTAAGCATCTATGGTACATTGAAATTAGTTACAGATCTGTATGTTCTCTGATTAATATAACAATTACTACATGTTGGATATAATATCTGATGGTAGAGGAAATTTATTGGAAAAAGAAACCAATGGCAGTCTGAAATTTAGGTTGTCATGCCATACATCTAATACAGATAGATATATCAGGATCGACGGTGGTCGCCTGGATGTGAATGAAGTTGGATAATTAAGCTGTAATCGTATTATCCTAAACAGTTCTCTGCAATTAACCTGGATGTTTCAAGATGTTTACTGTGTATAACTGTTATATATCTCTGTGTTACTGTTTCATCTTATGCCATAACTGTGTGTGAGCATGTATTACTGTGTACAGTAGTAGCAATGACAGAATTGTGTATTATTATATTATGATAACAGTAAAATTATGAAAAATATTGCATGGATATCTATTCATGTAATCCAGGTTACAGCAGGGTTTCCATATTTTGGTCCAAGCGAGTGGTCAAAGTAGGGGAAGGGGGTGAACATTTTGGACTTTAATGAGGGTTATAATATACATCATATATCACAGAAAACTGTACATAACTACATTATTGGTAGTGTGAGCACTTGTTGCAACGTACAGTATGTAACCCAGGTTACACAGCTTTTCCCATCAAGTATGTGGGGCTAACGTCTATATGTAGACAACAACCATGTTTGGAAGTTGGAAAAGATTTTCATGATTTAAAGATAAAGATATCATGCTACCGAAGAGGTCAATGATACAAAGTGCTGTGTATAATGTATATATTTTTGTATAGGTTGAATATGGCAAAAATAGTAAGAATTTTTATCATCACAAAGACCATTAAAGAATCAGGCCTATTTAGCTTACCGACGGGACAATTCAATTTTCGTTGCAAAAAATGGGACAATTCCGACTAATCCGGATGTATGGTAACCCTAGAAAATACATAGGCACTCTGTACAGCACAAAGTTTAATACTGTACGTAGTAGTTACTGATCAACTTTATACTACTCATGGTACATATATATATTTAGTAATATTAGTGTAAATAGCATTTCTAGTGATTATAATTGTACTATAGCTTTACTGTTTACTGGACTGAATGGGAATTATATAAAACAAATTATGTAAATATAGAAAATTCAGCTGTTGCTATAGTAACTGTTCTTGCTGTTTTTGTTGCCATATTGGACCATTTAAGGAAAAATAAAAGAGCAGGAATAGTTTCATCTCACACCAGAAGCAATGAAATGAGAGAATAAGTTGTATAAGATTTGCAAACGAACAAATTATTAGTTAATGTAATTACATTGAAATATGTCAGATGTAAAAGATTTTCTGTATTGGATTAAGTGGTTAACATGACACAGGTGACAAATTTTCACGTTTCTTTGCAGAGAAAATATATCCACAAAAATGCACTTCATAATTTAATGAATAGATTTTGCATGAAGCTTATATATTACTTAGTCTGCACCAATAAACGCACATCAAACAGTCTTTCTTTAATTTTTTTCCACTTAGAGGAATTAACCGCTCCGTTCGAAATGATTCTGCCACTCAAAATGTCAGTTAACAATATTTTTCTTTTGTCGCCGATCACCCGTTGCTCATTCTTGCGGCATAACGCTCCCCCCTTGATCTTTGAAATATTTTTTCTGAAAGTTGCCTCAATTTTTGCCTCTAATTTCATTTTTTTCCCTCCCTCTATCCACGCAGCTATCCAGTCATTAGACACGCTCAATGATCAAATTGTTCAGTTCATATTCACGCCCAAGTCCTCGGAATGCGACAGCAACGGCGTGGATGAATCAGAGACGCTGCCCGGCCCCGAGCGGGATACTTTGAAGTCCAGTCTCTCGTTGATGAGAAGGCTCTTGGTGGATGCTCAGATTAAATTCAGAAGAATGGTAGACGAAAAAGAAAAATTTGCTTCCAAAATTGGTACATCCCTAGCCGTAAGTGTGAGTTACCCAATTTTCCTATTTTTTTTGCCTCTCTTGTTTATTTCCTTTCTCTGTTGTTAGACCAATTATGGGGATTTTCTTTCCAGCGTATACAGTCATTGAAATATGAAGACAGGTTTCTATGTTGAATGACAAAAGTTTTTCGAGTTCCCATATGGGCAAATACACAGTAAACCAACACGAAATGATAACATAGAGGTTTTCCACCCCTAAAACTGATATTTCCAATTTTCTGTAATGTTCAATATTACTCATTTGAAGCAAAGAGCTAGAGTAAAAAGTTTCAACTTCCTACTTGAATTTTGAAAAAATGGCCCATTAGAAT
>JAIPMN010011073.1:0-27346 GCA_020650975.1 Apostichopus californicus
AGTTTAAAAGTTGTAGGTTCGTCCTGTGAGAGATTTAAACTTTCAGCAGTACCAGTATGTATCTAGCCTACAGTCATTTACAGCAGCCGGTCACATCTGCAGCATAATTATTATAGCCGTCTAATAGCAGATTTAAACTTTTATATTTAGTTAACTGCATTTATGAGGCAACAGATCTTTACTACCTCGAAAAAGTCTGTTGCCCCTCTTAAAATACTGATTAAGCTAACTACTGGCTACTCTTAATAGAATTTGTAAAGCCATCAATACTAGTAAAACAAAGTATGTGAGTAGAACATTGTCTTGAAACTTCACTTTCATGGAAGAGGTTTTTTCAATGTGTTGTGAATACATCCTTCTATCAATCACGATATGCGAACTGTGCCATTTAATGTTGCAGAGTTATGCTACAAATTATACACTACACTAACATCTACTTGGAAATGAGAATGTAACCCTTGGTAAATCCGTCTGTGGAAAATCTCTCACATCAGATTACGATGGGATAATTCACTGTTTAGAAGTTGCATGACAATTCAAAGTTCACAAATTATTGTTTTTCAACACAATATGGTAATAGTATTTCCAGCAATGTATACATAAAAATAGCTGTACCTTGTGTAGGAACTTTAACCAGTTTTACATAGCACTTTACACCGTACTGTACCAGTCTACCAGAGGACTTGTTCTCTGAATGTTAAAATACTAATCTTTATCTGCATTGGATATAGAGTTATGCCAAAGCCAGTCCATGATTGCATTTTCTTTTCTTTTCTAATATGAGTCTCTCAAACATCTGGTTCATTGTAACTTGCAGAATGGTCATGTCATGATGTCGTTACTATCAAAGAGGATTTGCTGTGCTATTTCTGCTTTTAATGTTCCATCAGTGTTTCCCATGTTTGGATTAATGTTCTTCACTTCTTTTTACTCTTTTTATTTTAAGGACGGGGTGAGGTTTTGGCATATAAGGGCAAACATTTGACATTTGGCAGCTCTGTATTTATACTTTAAATAAAGTTTATACTTTTTATCACAAACTATTCTGTTTCTTCTACCATTCAGACTTTGTCAGAGGTGATGTCCACGTGAAAGGAAGGAGACACATTGTCATGGCAACCAACTCCCAACTGGTAAATCTAGCATCTGCAGATAGATGGTATATTCACGAAACTAGCAGACTGGTCAAGCATCCCTTCACACACCTGCTATCTATCAACTGTTATGTCAAAAAGGGAAAGATTATCAAGTTCTTACCGTTCTGCTTTGTGCTGATGTCCGGGAAGAAGAGTAAAGACTACAAGGAGGTACTCAGAGTGATAAAGTCATTAGTGGGCGACAGTGTCAGCCTTTCAGAGATAATATTGGACTACGACAAGGCTCTATGGAAGTCCGTCAGTCAGGTGTTTGAGGGTGTTTCATTGAAGGGGTACGTTCACCAGTGGAAACATTCCATCTGGGCCAAAATAGCCAAGTTTGATTTGACATGGGCTTATCTGAAAGAGGAGAAGGTCCATAGTGTACTCAGCAAGTTAATGTCTCTGGCTTACTTGCCTGCTGAGGTGATTCCTGCCACATTCCATGAACTAAAGGGGATGGCAGACTCTGGAAAGGTTATCAAGGTAAGAACATGCCTCTGTTGTTGTTGTTTCATTTATTTTATCCATAGTATATACATGTATGTGTATTGTCCACATTATATACATGTATGTGTATTGTGCACAGTATATACATTTATGTGTATTGTCCACAGTATATACATGTAAGTACATTTTATATTTGGAAATGTTGTTATTTTCGACAATGAGTAAATCATATCAGTGTACATCCCTCCATCTTCTTCCCTTCTTGCCCTCTCTAACCATTCGCTGTGATGCTGAATCTGTTAATGGGAGTGATGGGCTTATGTCTGAATATTTTGATACACAGTCCGCAGTCAGTTGAGATGCTGTCATCAATCGCTACGGTTACACCATGTTAGGTTGTGGTACATTTAATTCAATATCCTTTCCAGTACCGTCCAGTATTTGCAACAGATCATTGGACTGGCAGTTTTGAGAGAATGTTGTGTAGTGTGTACACACTACATCATATAGAGCCAGCAGCTGTGAGAGCTAATGTTGCCACCACTTGCTTGTCAACAAAGACACATGTGTTTCTGAATAAGGAGATTAACAGTCATGGTTAGGGTGTCATAGATGTGCACAAAACTCATACTGTAACCACCTTGACTCACCAGCCAATGTAAAGATGACTAACAGAGAAAGAAAAGAAACTTTAAATGTGATGGCCATAGGATAACCCCTCACAGAAACCTGAAAAAGAAACAGAATGCTGCCACCAATATGTGATTGCCATGTTTTCATTTCTAAGAAAGATATACCAGATGTCGACAATCAAATTTCACTAACCTTCTAATTTGGTATTTGGGTAATTAATGGAATTTTAATGAAAATACACAATACCTTACTAAGATTATTATTGGTACTTTAAATCTGTTTATTTGATTTTAATTTTTTTGTGTTTGTGTTTGTGTTTGTTTTATGATTGTTTGATTGATTTATTTGCAGCTATTTGACCACGTGTTCAGTACCTGGCTTTGTGATAAGCTCTGGCCACCAGAGACGTGGAGCGTCTACCAGCACAGCTTCTGCAGTAATAAAGACTTGGAGTCCTGGCACCCAGTGGGCCGGAAAGCTACCAACCAGAGGGGCTACCCTCTCTACAAACTCTTGAAGGTTTTATGCCAGAAGAGTCAACATGTCACTCCTCGGATTCGTCTGGTCTCTGAATCGAACTTGAAACAGAATGAATTGTTAAATACACAACGGTCTATATTTCTATTGTGGCAGCAGTATGATTCAGGAGACATGACTGCTCTTCAGCTTCTTGAATCCTGCTCAGAACTTTACAACAAAACACCAGAGAAGATCAGTTAGTCAATTAAGAGAGGGGACATTCATGTTTCCCTAACGATCGGGAAATATCTTTACATTGTTCGTTCTTCAGGGGAGAGGGTGACGGGATATCCCTGTGGGGTGCGCAACATTTCGAACGATTGCTTGTAGTAAAACCGATAACTTGCATTGTGAGGAGTATGTTGTTCCTTACATACATACTATCCTACCAGTTCAGCATGAACTTTAATGTCAATACACCATTTAATAGGTTTCCCCATATATTTGTTCAAAGCTGGAAACTTGCTTCTTGATGAATGCCTTTGTTAAAATTTCATGGTTCTTGAGGTGTGCTGGTAAAGACATTGACTCTACTACTGAAATGAGAACCTAAGGAATGTCATATCTGGTGGCACTGTAGCAGTCATATATTTAGACACCAAAGTGACCCCCCCAATCACTAACCCCACCCACCCAAAAAGATATCATATAGAAAGTTAGATGTCTTGCAGTATGGACAATGTGTGCCTTGTGGTTTGGAGGGAGGTGTTGTAATGAATGCCAAATTGGAATTTGAAACTCTTGCTTGAAATATTTTAGTCACATGCAACTATGAACTACAGTAGTTACCTGAATGTTGTAGTTGTTTTGATTGATTTAGAATTTTGAGACTAACTGCTATTTGAATGCAATAATCCTGTAATAATGATATAGAAATTTGTAAGTTTGAATGCTATTTCAATGCTATAATCCTGTAATAATGCAGAATTCTAGCTTGTCAAGTCACATTAAATTACATCGATTGAAGACTTTTAATCAGTCAGTCGTATTTTGAGAGATTCTTCTGTAAACCTGTCCAGAATTTTAACGACAAAGCGCAAACAACTGCTTTAAGGATAAGTGATAAATACTACTGATGATTGTATTTCTTTAGTGAAGTAAAGTAACTTGAAAATTGAAGGAGTTACTGTACCAACTGCTTCCGATATAGGAAATGATCAAGGTGAATGCCTGTCTGCATGTTATACAGGCTGTTTTAAACATCTGCCATGCGAGCCTGATTCAATTAAACAACTACCAAGCAAATCGTAATCAGTATATGATCTGATATTGCATAAAAATATGGAGGTATCCCTTTTGTGTTGTGTTTTTATTTGTGTAGTGGTTTAGATCAAGTTTGTTTTGAATGGGGAAAAAAATGCAGTAGTATTTATATCAATTTGAATCCCCTAAAAGAAAGATAGTGTTTATACTCTGTGTTGTAGATCTGTATGATGAACACATCTGCATATCATCTATCTTACATTACCAGACAACATGGTTTATTGACGTTCTTTATGAGGTACCATCCATCAAACCACTCACCCCTTCCCTTTCTCACCCAATATGAAACGATCCATGAAATTCAGTTTATGTCAAGGAAATGTTCTGAGGTCCAAAAATCTCAAAATTGAATTCTGTTGGAGTGTTGACATATTTCTTGGATATGTAAATGTTTGTCAGTAAAGGAGACACTCCCCATGTGAAAACTTTTCAAATAAATTGCAATTTAGTTTCAATTGTCCCCCAGGAATTTTGCTGGTTCTAGGGTTGGAGAGGAATAAATGAGATGACATTCATTTCCATGTAGTGTATTGCACTGTACCGTACCTGATATGTGGGTAGAGGATGAAGTGAGGTGACATGTACAGATGGTGATTGGCTATATAATCATTGCCCCAGAAGAAGACAAAGTGAGATAGCATAAACACATTACTTTATATGTTATACCGTACCTGAGTGAGATAGCATAAACACATTTTGCTTTGCATTATACCGTACCTGATCGCCAGGTAGAGTGCCACGTCTTGTAGCAAAACTAGCTAGTTTACAGTTCTGGTTTACAGTTAGCGCAGCAAAACTAGCTGGTTTGCTGTTTACAGTGCAGTTGACAGAACTAGCTGGTTCACAGTGGGTTTACTGTATCTGATCATCCTGAAGGTGGCATTTAAGATGGTGCATGGTTACGTACTTCATTGTCCCAGAAGAAGACAAAATGAGATAGCATAAACACATGTTGCTTTGCGTAATACCGTACCTGATCACCGTGATAGAGTGCCACATCTTGCAGCAAAACTAGCTGGTTTACAGTTCTGGTTAACAGTTCGCCGTTTACAGTGCAGATTGCAGAACTAGCTGGTTTACAGTGCTTTATGGTAATCATCCTGAAAGCTTTCAGTCCAAAGGTGTCATTTAAGATGGTGCATCGTTATGTACTTCATTGTCTCAGGAGAGGACATAGTGGTAAAGCGATACCAGATGGTGCATCGCGTTATACAGTATATGTTACATAAGTCGTGAAAGACTACCAGGTCTGGTTGCGTAACTACTGTAGGTAGTTTACAGTGCTTCAATGTACCTGTTTGTCCTGCAAGCTATCAGTCTAAGTAGGATGGCAGTTACAGATGGTGCAATCGATATATACCTGAAAGGACAGGGTGTTAAGGTAACCTAACCAGTTGGTGCATTGTGTTATAACGTATCTGGTCAGATTCCGTGATTAGATGGTTTATCATGCCGTACGGTACCTGATGGTTTTGGTAGCTATCCGTCCAAGTAGGATGGCATTTACAGATGCTGCTATAGTGTTTAAGGTAGCGTAACCAGGCAACCTAATATGGTATTCTCACTGATACAGAGGGGAGTGGTATCCTAACTTTATCTTAGCCTTACATTCAGCCTGTCTGTCTACTTTTAACAGTTGAGTACAGCAAACCTGTGTATGTTATCCGAATTCAGAGTTATGTATCAAGTGTTTTTCCAATATTTTGAAAACCAACGAATAAACAACTGCAACATTCTTTGTAATGTCTGTGCAAATTGCTAATATTGTGATAACCAAAGAATATACAGCTTTAGACATAACACAATCCTGATTGTTAATATGTTGCTTTACAAAGTATTTATTGAGACATAACTTGTTAATTCATTATATTTTCTGTTTAACCCTGTAGTCTTAGAATTTGAAGCTGTTTACTTGGAGAATCTACCATCAGCTGAATGCTATGAGAAGAGCTACATGCACAGAGACTTTGTAACACATGTGGCTGTAGCAAAGTAAGTACGCAGAATATACAGATGTATAGTCATATTTCATTTGTTGTAAAGTGGACACTGCATGCCTCCCTCCCAATTGAAGAAAATAATAGATTTTAAAAAGGACATCTCAGCTTTTTTCCTCAGTTTTTGGAGTTAATAAGGGGACTCATCAATCATATTTGGGCGTTGAAAACGAATCTACAACTTCTGAAACGGTCACATGTAATGATAAATACGGCATGCATACTTTTTTAGTTTGCATATGCAAGAAAAAAAATTACTTTTTTAACATCACAAAGAGCTTTTAAAAAGACTCGGGGACAGTTAAGTTTGCCAGAGGAACAAAATATTTTCGTTGCAAAAATGGGACATCTGGTAACCCATGTATGGGTAACACATCTGTCACTTGAATGCCAGTGTAGTCATTTGCTCTTTAGCCGTGAGATTAACTGAGGCTGATCAGACATGTTCATGTTCGCACAAACAATAAACATTCATAAGATCTTTATCCCATTTTCATCAATATTTACTTCCAAAATATGAGAAATTATCCATTTGATATGTCTATATTTTTATATTAATAAGTTTAATATTGTGTATTGAATGTCGATTGAGACTTTTTGAGTGATTGTTTGCAATAAACATTCATAAGATCTTTATCCCATTTTCATCAATATTTCCTTCCAAAATATGAGAAAATTATACATTTAATATTTTTATATTAATAAGTTAATATCGGTATTGAATGTTGATTGAGACTTTCTGAGTGGTTGCTTGTCTGGTTGTTAGCAGTAAGTTTGATAGGAAGAATTTCCTTCATTTCCAGATATAGCCCCCACCTATGGAACCTAGAAAATTTAATTCAACCTTGAAACTAATTGCTCAATAACTTTTTTTCAGTAATAAAGAAACGTTTGATGAAACAAATGAGCCCTAAAGAAGTAACAACAAGATTTAGCATGTTGACCAAAGAAAAAAATGGCATTGAATGAGAAAAGTGATCAAATAAATAAATAAAGAGAAAGAGAGAGACAATAGATTTTATATTTCTATATTAATAAGTTTAATATTGTGCCTTGAATGTTGGTTGAGACTTTCTGAGTGATAACTTGTCTGGTTGTTAGCAGTAAGTTTGATAGGAAGAATTTCCTTCAGGTCCAGATACAGCCCCCACCTATGGAACCTAGAGAATGAAAACTTAATTCAACCTTGAAACTAATTGCTCAATAACTTTTCTTTCTTGTTCCACCAGGTCTGATTTTGTGATGACAGCTAGCTGTGACGGACATGTCAAGTTCTGGAAGAAAGAGGAAGGTGGAATCGAATTTGTGAAACACTTTCGAGCTCACTTAGGTAAGGGCAATCAGAAGAGAAACTACCAAGGGTTACAAGTTATTTATTGATTGTTATACTAACAGGGATCTCCAGTCACAGTATAAATTAACAGAGGTGTGCTGTCAATTTGGTCCTTTCTAGTTCTGCTAAACTTGACAAGCTACAGTCTCTGTAATCACCGAGAATATCTTTGAGGAATCTCAAGGACACTTCTGGGTAACGGTACCTGCATATTCCTAAATCACACATATCGCTAAACTTGACAAGCTACAGTCTCTGAAATCACGGGGAATTCCTTTGAGGAATCTGACGGACACTTCTGGGCAGGGATAACTTCATATTCCCTTAAATCACACATAGTGTTGCATGTTCCAACTGACATGCTGTACAGTTTTCACCACTCATAACTAGCACATTTTAACAACGAAATGTTGCCAAACGCGTAAAGTTTGACAAATTTACACTCATCTGGTTGTCAACCAATCAGAAAGCTCCTTAGTTTTATTTTCGATCAAGTCTGCTAAACTGGATTTACGCTTTGAGCATCAGTAAATTTTATCCATGTATGCAAAAATAGAATATCCGAGCCTTAGACCTGCAATTCTTCTCGTAAATATTGAAGGCAAGATGTTTTTCCACAAAGTTTCACCACTAGCATATAGATTGAGATATGTTACAGCGTTGTTAATATCTTTAAAGATCTATAAACAGGTTTGATAACGCGCATTGAAACCCAGAGTCGTTGTCTGCGGCATTGTTAGAACCAATACAACAGCACCCTCTGCAGAAATGCTGAAGGTCACCATTGGGTTCAAGGAGTACACTTGGTACTCAGGTGTGGAAGGAATCAAGGAAACTATGATCACCATACATCTAGATTTACTGCTACATCTGTATTGTTGCCAGCTGATGGGAGCATCTCCACGGATTCAACAAAACTTAAACAACTGTGTTAGTTGACAGTGATTTGCTCACATCAGTTGGAATTATTGTATTTACGAAGTATGCTAGATTGAGCATATTTAACTTCAGATTTGGTTCCGGTTTCATATAGATAACCTGAGATTTGTTTTTTTTTGCACCACAAAGGAGTAGGAGGTAATCCTAAACTTATGACTCTTCCCCTAGGTCAAAATTACATTTCCTTTCTTGTAGTGGAATGGGCGGTGGAAGGAGGATGAATCATCTGAGAATTATTTATCCAACATCCCTACCAACATCATAACAAGCTTTTCTGTTATTTGTAATTCCTATCTTACTTTTTGCTTTTTGGTTTTTTTGTGCATAGGTAAAATTGAGGACATGTCAACTAGTACAGATGGAAGCCTGATGTGCACTGTAGCTGAAGATAAAGCAGCCAAGATATTTGATGTTGTCAACTTTGGTAAGAAATTGATGTGACCCATGATTTTTATTCTACCTGGTGGTTTAACATGTCTTCTTTCTATCAATCATTATCCTTAAGAGTAAGAGAGCATGGAGTGTTTCTGCATTAATTGACTGTCTGAGCGATGCCATCTCTATAATGTGGATCTCACGGAAGGATGGTTTACGCTAATTCTCTTACGTACTATGTCAAGAGTTTGTGACTGTCTGAGCAGTGCCATCTGTATAATGTGGATCTCACGGAAGGATGGTTTATGCTAATTCTCTGACGTACTATGTCAAGAGTTTTTGACTGTCTGAGCAGTGCCATCTCAATAACGTGGATCGTACGGATCTCAACGAAGGATGGTTAACGCTAATTCTCTTATGTACCATGTCAAGAGTTGTGGCAGTTTCCAGAGAAGCACCCATGCCTGAATAAATGATGTTATCTTGTTTGATTCTTCATCGGTCATTAACTTCCTTTAGTCCTCCTTTCTTTGCTGGAAGTGTATATGAATTATAGAACTTACATTAAATGACTTCATCATTACTGCCGACCTTATTATATGTTTGTTACGGTATCTTACCTTTATGCACAGACATGATCAATATGATGAAGTTGGGTTACCATCCAGGAAGATGTGAGTGGATTTACAGAGCCGGGGATGCAGTCTCGGCCATGGCTGTGTGAGTACAATACCACATCCCTCCTCCTTTACCTTCCTCCCCACCCCCCAATCCAAAATGAAACAGACTTAGAAAAACAAAGTTTTCATCTTTCAGGCATGAGCTTTTTCCGCAGAATATCCGTGATTTCTTTTCTACCTCGGGGACAAAAACTATTATCCTAACACACTGTAGCATATGCAAACTGGAGCCTATACCGCAATTTTTGCAAAGTTCCGTGATATTTTTTTTACCCCAGGCTCATCCCTGATCTTTACTACAAGCAAATCCTGCTTAATTATTTAGTATTCTCTCAGGATCAAGTGGAAGTATTAGAGTGTTGTCATGCCAACCTGTAAGTTAGGTATGCCGTTGGGTAGAACAAGGATAAGATTAGATTATGCAAGCATGTTTTATTTGTAAAGCATTCTGTTTTGAAGTCAGTTGTCTGGGGATATTCCAGACACAGAAGTTGGTTCAAACTTGCCTTATGCCTTCATGAATATGCCATGTCTGAATCTATTTGATTAGAAATAAATGCATCTGTATGAATCATTGAATTGAGAGCACAGTGGCAGCTAACCCAGTATTTCAAAATATCACATTCTGTGAATAAAGAAATAAGAAAACTAGAAAAGTCACTAGAGGAAAGTAAATTATTTGAATGGGAATACATCACAGGTCATCCACTATGTTCTCACTGTGCTGGAGTAATGTCAGAATTTATTCATTTATTCGACAGATTTAAAAGACCATTCCTGAACATATCAATAGCAAGGAATGAAACATGGGACGATGGTTTACAGTTTGTACTGTGGACTATCTTACTATCACCTTACAAGTGTAAACTACCATAAGTTAACATATTTAGAGCAAGGAACAAAACATGGGGTGATGGTTTACAGCTTGTACTGTGGACTATCTTACTATCACCTTACAAGTGTAAACTAACATAAGTTAACATATTTAGAGCAAGGAACGAAACATGGCTACAACTTACTATCACCCTACAAGTGTGACTTTGTCTCTCTTTGCAATGCCCCTTGTAAAGATTTTTATTTTTCATTTTTTGCTGCTTTACAGATCAGAAAAAGCCTCCGGTAAGATTTATATTTACGATGGAAAGGGAAGTAATGAAGCAATTCATTGTCTTGACAAACTACACTCCGCACCGGTCGTTGCTATGAAGGTAAGCAAGAAGAACCAATCAGAAAGGACCTCTCATTGATTGTGTACTTTGAAAGATGGTATGTGCAGAGCCAGGTAGTTACAGTTACAGACCTTTCTTAGCTACACAAAATTGGCGCCCAACCAACACAGTCTACAATCAAAAAGTAATAATGTTCCCTGACAGTTTGTACCCGAGCAGTCTCAGTGGCAAAGTGATATTGTTGATGATACCTCTCTTTACCGTATAATTATGTCAACGATGGTGTTTACAGCAATCAGTTGTGTGAAGCCTATTATAGGTATTGCATCATTGCATCATAGGTATTGCATCAATTGCATATAGGTATTGCATATAGGTATTGCATAAAGGTAATGCATGACGATTGCATCATTGCAGTATAGGTATTGCATCATAGCTGTTAGTTCTCACCATTAAAGTTATGCTGTATTGTCCCAAATATGCCAGAAATTTAAATATGGTCACATTTGGGGTCAAATTTTTAAACTGTTTTTATTACCACCTTGGAAGAAATGTACCTCACTGGGTCATTCAGTCATCTTGTGTGTTCATTTAGAATATCTGGGAACAATTTGGAGAACACAGATCCCCAGTAAAGTACTTTTTGAAAACTTGTAGCAATTATAGCGTGCTATAATTTGGGGTCTATACATACTACCTTTACATGTTATTAAAATTTACAGCTATCGAATAAATCATGCATTCATAATGACACATCCAATTTTAAAGGGTCGATAGCTAGCTTTTGACAAGTTTGCTCAGATTGAGATTTTCCATCATGAAACATTGTCTATTAATATTAATATGTACTGGATATGCCACCATTAATTTACTGTGCATAGTTTAATTAATTTTTGTTAATCACTTCTTTGCATTATGTAACTTGTCAGTCTCATTGATTGTAGATCCTTCATATTTCTTCATGATTATATCACTTTGTTTATTTGCTTCTAGTACAATCCAGTATTTGAGGCTGTGATCTCTGTAGATGCTCAGGGTATAATGGAATATTGGACTGGGCCTAAGACAGACTACAAGCTGCCATCGAACGTAGCCTTCAAATATAAAACAGATACAGATCTGTATGAGTTTGTCAAGGTAAACTCAGGCTGTACTTCCATTGGTATTAATATAATATGTAATATAATGCGATGTGTGGCTAGACAAATGCAAACTTGTGTAGCAGTCTCGATACAAGGAGGCTGAATAATCTCATAGCTTCATATTGTCAAAGTTCATAAAGGGGAACGACTGCCATCTTCTTTGAAATGAATTCAATTCAACGGCAAATCAAAAATTCATCCTCAAGAGAAATTATCTTGACCCTAAAATGTTACCTCCTGGGCCATGTACTTTAAAGGCTTGCCCTTCAAATCACAAATTATCTTCATCCTTTGGGGAGTACTGGCACTAGAATGATAGTTCATGTACGAAATCTTCCATCAATGCTCCAACCCTCCCCACACCCCACAACCCCCACCCCACCCCAGCACATACACACTTGTACAGTTCACTTGCAACTGTTACATGTGACTTTTTACCACCTGTATGTAAAAACCTTCTGCCTATATCACCAAAAAAGATTTCAGTGTGTTTTTCTGCACCTGAGAGCCTGAGAACATCAAATAGTGACGAGATTTACAATATTTGAAACATGATACTCTGTTACCATATCTAGCAGAAATGTGGTTAACTTCAATCTTCATGTTCATGTGCCTGAACCCAAATTGCAATTTATTCCAATTCTTTTTCTGTTCTAAGTGTAAAACAGTACCGACTGGCCTCGCTGTGTCACCAAACGGCAAACAGTTCTCAACTATTTCCAAAGATAGGAAGGTAAGTAGTTCAGCTGTAGCCAATGTAAATCACTGCTCATCGCACTTTGTTTATACAATGGACTTATTAATATTCTTCTTGTTAAGAGTAAATCTTTGGTTTGAAACCAGAAGGATTTCCCTCCCAGCATGACATCTTTCCTGCTGTGAATTGCTTTGAACACAAGCTATAGTATAAGTTGTCTAGAAGACAATTGAACTTGAAGAAAGTCTCTGTTTTATATTCAAGAAAACATCAATATTTTGCCTAAGTCTGCAACCCTTTCATAGTTGACATTGCTGGAATAGCTTACTTTGTATTCAAAGAATCATTGTGATTGTAATATTTGTCATTTCACTGCTCATATTGATATTTCAGCTAATTATGGCAGTTTTTAAGCATAATTAAGAAATATCTTTATCATGCCTTCTCTTTCTGTTGCAATAATTCTGGCTGGTTTCAGGAGGGATCCTGCTGGAAAATGTTGAAACGTCTCTATTTTAAAGGAAATGAAACCAGTGGTGATAGTAAACTTCACATTTGGTACATTGTGGATCTCCAGCCATTTCCTATCTTACAAGAGGCCCTGTCATATCAGTCCTGTCTAGTTCTATGACACTTGATAATCTGCAGTCTCTGAAACCCCTGAGAATCCCTTTGAGTAATTTACTTTGCTCCTCACTTACCTGTCTCCTCACAACCTTAGCACCCTCGTTCTACCGTGCCTATAATGAACTGGTAACCTTTTAACACTGTGCGCCCTCTATGAACGGCTCCTTCGGTCAATGACCTCCCTTCTCATTCTACCATGTAAAGTGCCAGCATCGTACGTTATTCAATTGGACTTTTTCTTAAGGATTTCGTTAGGAACAGTGCCTTAGGATTCCTTAACACACCTTAACACAGGTACACAGGTACCTTAACACAGGTACCTTAACACAGGTCTGGTCGTCATCCAATCAGAAAGCTTCTTTTGCTGTATTTTCAATCACTTTTGCTTAACTGAGTTTAAGGTTTGAGCATCAGTTAATTGTATCCAAGTCTCATAAATGAAATATACTGGACTTATACCTGCTATTCTTCTGGTAATTCTCCTAAAAGAAGAGATCTTTTTAAACATATTTTTCACAACAAGCACACGGATTGAGATATGTTACAGTGCTTGACAAACATCTTTGGAGATCTGTAAAGAGGATAGATGATGCACGTTAGAACTCAGAATCATATCTATGGCACTGTAAGGACTAAGATGACATCGCCCTCCAAAGAAATGCTGAAAATCCCCATTACTGAGTTCAGTATGAGTTTTATATAATGTAGACCTGACCTATCTGTCATACTGCTATACATTAATGTTCCCGTTCCCAGATAAGGACGTTCCGCTTTTTAACGGGCAAGTTGACAAAAGTCTTTGACGAGTCTTTAAAAACATTTACGGAATTGCAACAGATGAGGCAGCAGCTGCCAGATATGGAATTTGGAAGACGGTTGGCCGCTGAGAGAGACTTACAAAAATCAGAACTATTTTCAACTGCAAGTATCAGTAAGTTATAAAACAAAGCAAACACACATGAAGCTTATTTTATTTCTTCTTCCCCCTCCCCACTTCTCTTCCCCCAACCTCCTTTTTTTGGCCAGTTCCTGATAAATTTTGGACATAGTTCTATACTACAAACAAGTAATGAGAAAATGTATAAGACGTAGGAAATTCAGACTTGTTGTTTGCATATTTTTATCATCATTTGAAGTACTGCAATCTTGATTTTTGATACAATTTTTGCAAACTTATCTGATTTTTAAACCACATTTTGTACTTTATACTGCAATATTTACAAAAGCCAGAAATTCTTGACTTTTTTTCAAAGACTATTATGCCCCCTACTCCACATGTTTGTTACAAGCTGCAACATTTGTATTAAGCAATTCCAGACCCTGCATGTAACATGTCACATTCAAGTACTAATCTGATCTTAAAAGTATTTTGACTAAAAACATTCTTTCCTTTGACTTTTTTTCCAGTCTATGATGCTAGTGGTCACTTTGTCCTGTATGCCACCATGTTGGGGATAAAGGTTCTTAATCTACACACTAACAAATGTAACCGGCTGATTGGTAAGGTGAGGCTACTGTTGCTCTTCAGATCTGATATTTAATGAGAATATTTTTATATGAGGTCAAGCAGAATTGGCAACGTTCTGCATTTGGGTCACCTGCGAGATGGTTTGTGCGATGAAATCATACTCAAGTCTCTTTAGACGTTAACGACACCTGGCTGTGCATTCATGTAATACATTTGTGCCCTTTCAACTGTCAAGATATTGTTTACTCTGCTTCAGATTTGCATTTAATTTACCTATTTTCCAAATATCATAGAAATATCACAGAGCTTTTTTTTGCTTTATCTATAGTGCAAACTTTAAAAAAATTTGACATGTACATGATTATCAAAAGGGACCCATTATGATTTCTCCCACTTTTATTAACATTCAGCCTGAAAATGTTCGCTTCCTGAACCTCAGCCTGTTCCAAGGTAAATTGAATAAGAAGTCTGCTGCCATCACTTTGGAGATGCACGCTTCTGATAATCCGAGTCTTCAGTCCATAGACACCGACCCGACCTTGATTTGCAGTGCGTTCAAGAAGAATAGATTCTACATGTTCACCAGGAGAGAGCCGGACGATGTTAAGAGGTTAGAGAATCATGCCATTATTCTTCGGACTTGGAATGTACCTGTTTGGTGTTTCACATCCAAAAGCCACTCTCTAAGCTGATGAAGTTTGATTTTATATCATCAAAAATTTACAATTATCTTGTAATTAGCCTCGTAACAGTAACATGCAAGTCAATATGGTTTTGCTCCAAAGTATGTGGATGTCAATGGTTATGATTAGCCATGGATCGTAGTCAATTAGTCCTATTGTCTCAGTTTTTGATATTCACGGTCTGAAGAAACATCGTTATTGCAAATAGAGCCCATGTTTATCCAGAATCTCAAGGAACCAAAATTGGAGAGGATGTTTAAATCTTGTCCCTTGTCATACCTATTTGTGCTGGGGATTACAAGCTTTCAATTTCCTCACCAATATAATATTTTAACTTTTGAGTTTAACGTGAAAGTTCAGGTCACTTCAACTAAATTTCTACAATTTTTGGCAATTTTAATACTTTTACCGTAACTGTAAAGGATGATGTTAACATACTTATAAGAATATTTAGAAGACAGACAACATGTAGCAGATTGTACAAAATATGACTTTCAATTAAAAGTTTGGCTCCCACAGGATTTTATAACCCTGAGTTCCCTGGTTCGAAATCCCATTCTAGCCATCATGTCTTCCCTCTTTTCCCTGGTTCATCATTTCTACATCAGTTTCCCCGTTTTTGCACTCACATATATTTAATTATTAAAGTTAGATCTGTAAAACGTTTCATTCATAATTTTGGACAATGCTAATATTTTGTATAACAGAATGTACCCTTACATTATTATCCTTTCCACCGTACATTTATGTAGCCTTTGTCAATGTTTAATAAATCAATCTATTTCACTTTTTCTTGTTAAACAGTGCTGATGCAGACAGAGATGTGTTCAATGAAAAGCCGAGTAAAGAAGAACAAATGGCAGCCACGCAGGTGAGGAATAAAACAGCGACTCACAAGTATCTTAGGTTACCAATCCCAGTATAACCCTTAAAGTTTTTAGCTTCTTTTCCACGTGTCTAAAATTTCTCAGTCAGTTTTCCATTATTCATTTTACTTACACAATTATGTTAGGTTATTAAAATACATAAAATAAAAATATTAGTAAACTGATTATCCGCTAAAGAGCCTGTGTAAGAGAATGTGTAAAGCCTCTGAAGAAGATCCTACTAGGATCGAAACGTCAGGCCAACTTACTTTTACACAAAGTACATAAAACATGGAAGAGTAGTTTATCCAGTAATGCAGAGCAAAATTCTCCACCAGGGCTTCAACTCAGCTCATACAATTTATAATATAATATTTAAATTTGTAATGTTCTCCTTAATTTAACAGGGTGGAAGTTCAAGGGTGTCAACCCAGGCTACTATTCACACTTCAATGGGTGATGTCCAAATACAGCTCTTCCCTACAGAGTAAGTAAAGTTAGGTTATATTTTATCTCTCCGTTATTTAATATTTACTTTCTTTGTGTACTAAATCCTTGATGCTATGAAAGAGATTGTAAAGCCCACTGGAGGGGTGCCCTAGCATCACCTCTTCTTGCTCCCCTCTGTACCACAGGTGGTAAATAACAGATATTTCATATTTTACCATGTATTTACATTGCTAGCAAAGATCATTGTCACACCATAGTAAATAACCATCTGTTCCTCTCTCAAGCTTACTGCGAAAAAGTTGAGGCTGACATTGATAACATGTGTCACATCTTGACAGCTATCATGGCCACACTAGCAGTTCATAGTGTTGACTTATTGCTGATACTGCTAATGACCACACAAGCAGTTCATAGTGTTGACTTATTGCTGATAGTGCTAATGACCACACAAGCAGTTCTTAATGTTGACTTATTGCTGATAGTGCTAATGACCACACAAGCCGTTCTTCTGTAGTGTCTGATGATTTTGCACTAATTTCACTACATTTGTTGCATACAATCCTTCTGAAATGTTGGTCTGTTTTCCTCTTCAGTTGTCCAAGGACTGTGGAGAACTTTTGTGTGCACAGCAAGAATGGTTACTACAATGGTCACATATTTCACAGAGTTATCAAGAGTTTCATGGTACAAACAGGCGACCCTGATGGTAAGAAGCAGGAGAATTTGTGATTGGGTGTTCCTTCATATTTCGTTCAGTGGTATATGTAAATGTAGGAGGGGCCAAAGGGCACCAGGTGGTACCTAGACTTATATTAATCCCAAGCTATGACAGGTTTTATTTAGTTATTTTCTTTCAATACCTAAATGAATATTAAAATTGGGGAACAATGAAGACTGGTAAATAATTTGTTTATTTTTATTTATTTTCATTTCTTTCCATTTTCCAATTCACACTCAGCTGTGTAGCCTGCTAAATTTACACTTAAAAGTAGCAATTTAAATTTTCAATTTGACCTTTTTAAATTTAAAGTTGGTAAGCATCATTTCCTCTTTAGCTGTCAGTTACCTGAAAAGAAAATGTTCTCTCATTGTATAGACAAACCTATACCATTATACCATTTTACGCTTACGTTGTTTGTCTTCAAGTTTGTTTGTTTCTCATATAGCTCCCCTTCAGAGAATTCAGATCGCTGCTGCTGGCCTAGTCTCACTCACTAAAAAGTTTGATCACATCACTCCTGTACTCCGTTCATTGCATTGGCTTCCCGTCTCTCAGCGCATCCAGTTTAAGATCCTACTTCACACCTACAAAGTGATCAACAGGCTTGCCCCTCAATATATCACTGACCGTCTTACTCCTTTGCGTTAGTTAACTATAGTTACTTCCTATCATACACATTTGCAATTAACTCCTGGTCCACGTACCAGCACTCGTTATGGCGATCGTGCCTTTTCTGTCGCTGCGCCTTCTCTTTGGAACGAACTCCCATTTTACGTTCGTGACTATCCCTCCCTTTGTATTTTCAAGAGACAACTTAAAACATTTCTGTTTGATACCTAGTTTCTTTTTTTCCCTTTTTTTTTCCCCCTTGGTTTCCTTTGTCTCTTTCCTACTTTGTAAAGCGCTTTGAAACGCTGTATTAAGCGCTATATAGATGTAATTTATTGTTATTATTCAAGAAATTAATGCATTGTGTTTCATTCAGGTAATGGTACCGGAGGTGAATCTATCTGGGGTGGTGAGTTTGAAGATGAGTTCTCGCCAAAGTTAAAGCATGACAGACCCTACACTGTCAGCATGGCCAATGCAGGACCTAATACTAACGGCTCTCAGTTCTTCATCACGTTGGTGCCTTGTGTGAGTACATAACCATTACTACCTCCAGATATATGCTAGACATTCAGAGAATGGTCACTGACTTCAGCTTAGATTCACTGCCGGGCTACAAACTGGTTTGCCCTACGCTAAGATATTTCAATTTCTGATATTATCACTTCATTATCAGCTGGAAAAGAGCCAGAACTTCAAGGAATATACTTGGAAAGTTTTTGCAACTTTTGCAATTTAGTGTTTCAATTTCGTGTAGATTTATTGCCCCTTCTGTTTTTTCTGTTCCTTTTGAGCAAAATGATATTTTATTAATTTATATGGAGATCCTAAAGGCATAAATAGACAGACAGATAGATAGATATGTTAATTCAAATGAACTGTATGTTAATTCAATATGAAATGTATGTTATGGTCTTATGTTTGTCCAATAAGCATTTCTTCTCCTTCAGATTCGATAGTGGCAAACATCACTCACTGCTTGTATAATTGTCTTCATCAAGCTAAGTCTATATTTAGTCTAGTCCCTCAGTTCTGCTCTGCTTTCTTCGTTGGAGTCAGTGAACTTTCTCCCCATTTTATTCAGTTTTGTTATAAGCATATTAACATTTTATCTAAATGCACCTAGATGACAACTCCCAAGTCAATAATAAAGCTTCACAAATTTCTCTTTTCTTGTCCGTCTGTCCATCTTTAGCCATGGCTAGACAACAAACACACGGTATTTGGTCGTTGTACTAAAGGTATGGAGGCCATCCAGAAGATAGGTATGGTGAAGGTCAGTCCAAAGACGGAGAAGCCTTATGATGACATCAGGATTATCAGTATCACTGTCAAGTAGAATCAGACGAAAGCTATCAGGAGGACAGATTCATGCTCTCAGAGACTATTGAATAGAAACAATGGAGATGTGACTATTGAATAGCACCAATGGAGATGTGACTATTAAATAGAACCAGCGGAGATGTGACTATTAAATAGAACCAGCGGAGAGGTGACTATTAAAGGCATTGAAGACTCGCCCAAAACCACGTGCCGCGCTCTGAATAAGTTAACTTTCTGTTGCTTGCAAGTGAAGTTTTCTGCTTGTCGCTACAAAATACAGACAGTAATGAAACGTGATACCTTGTTATCTTTAGCTGGACCTGAGATGTCCATCGCTGCATCGTTTGTACACTGTGCTGTGGGTATTGACCGCAGCTGTATGTACTGACTGTACACTAGTGTCTAATTACCGACGGTTGCAAGCTGTGTGTGTATTTTCTGGGATCGATGGTGGTGTCTAACACTTCTGTTACACCTCATTCAAAACTAGGTCAGATTACCGGCATTAGACGTTTCTTTTTGCGCGAGTCTTCCCACCCTTTAAATAGAACTGATGGAGAGGAGACTACTAAATAGCACCAATGGAGATGTGAAGAAGGATGTACACATCAAGGAGATTCCAGCTCTACGCTTTGTTATCAAGCAATCTGATGTGTTTAATCTGTTCGACTGGTCGACAGCTTAGAACTGGACGGCTGGTGACATACCATTTGCTAACAAATACCTATGATTTGCTCACATCACAAGATCTTGACATGTTTATGACATTAACTTTGTCCAACATCTTTGTGTTTGTCAACTATACAGGAACTATCATTTTAGTTTAAGATAGTTATTTGCAGGACCATCTGTAAAGTAATTAAAGATACAATACAATGAATTTGTAATAAAATTAATCTGTTCTTGTCTTATTTTACAAAATCACTGATGGAAACCGTGTTGAATAGGTCTTCATGTTAACTTAATTTCATGCATTACATCACATAAACCACACAACAAACCTGCACGCTTTGAGCACGACAGATTACCTTCTTGACGTATAATAATAAACGTATTCATAGGTAGGTGGTCTTACAAATCCTGCAAATTTCTTTTCCGATACTATTATCTGTCGCAGTTAAGGCAGATTTCCATTTGATCTCGACATTCAGCTTTTAGATGTTTGATGCTGAATTCCTGTAACAATGAAGAGCATTTGCTTGACTTCACATAGTATACTTAACCAAACTTGACTTGATACTACTTTAAGAGTAGTATACTATTCAATCGATATCAATAAATCAATCAATATCAATCGATTCACCAATATTCAGCTTTTAGATGTTGGTCTACTGAGTGCAACACTAAACATAGACTATGACTATGCTCAATGATAATCCTTTAGTTTGACATTTTATTGAAATTGTTACCTTTTAGGAAAAACTTGACACAAACGCTTTGTTGAGATGCACTTATTGTGCAAGAGGATTAGAAATCTAAAATTAACCATTTTGACCACTTCGTACCATCTTCACAAGACAAACATGAGCAGCAACACTGCAGAAGCAGGCGCGTAGCCAAGGTGGGGGAGGCAATGCCCCCCCCCCCCCCTTGAGTATATTTTTTTGTATGTTTTTATGATATCGCTAGTAATTTCAAGCTTATATGCAACTTACAAGGCCTGGGAAGTGCCATTTCCAGCGATCTGGGAGGCATTTTCAGCCAAAATTTTCTTGTACGTGTAGCGCCAACACATGGTGGCGCTACGCTTAGATAATTTTCAATGCAGAATTTCCAGCTCTGATAGTTTGTCTACAGGTTTGCCCATCCCTTTCAAATTACTGGCTACACGCTTGTGCAGAAGCTCAGCTATCATTCTATTTGAGAAATTCGTTTTGATTGGCAATATTTCTGAGCAGTTTATCCATTTGTTTGTTCGTAAAGTATAAGACATAGGCAGGATGACGGAATCATTTCCTTTCCTGTAATCTCCGGTATTGCTTGCCTTTATGCTCCTTCTGAGCAGACATATAGTTTGTTACAATGTTAGAAAGTTGGATTCCTTCATTATTAATGCCCACAACAACCTGTCAGAGAGAGAGAGAGGGATTTAAGCAATTGTAAGTAGAAATTGCAAACGTCCATGTCAATAATTTATCATAAGTATTATAAGTAAGAACTTAAGAAAGTGGATCACTGAGAAAAGTTAAACTGGTCATTCATACAATTTTACGTGTTCCTTCAAGTTGTGAATTTGTAAAATATTGCATTGTATTGTAGTTTTGATGAATGGCATAATTGCTGAGCATGCAGCTCACAATGAATGAATGTGTGTTATCCTTTATCATGCAAATACCAGTGATCCCGTCGGTAAACAACAACAAATGTCTAATACCAAACCATATCTTAATCAGTGTTGAGCTTTGCAGCGACTGTCCTACAAATATTCCAAATGTTTCACACTCAAGGAAGGAAGTAATCTTTCCACCACCCATTTTCATTTCTGTGTGTGCGTGTTTTATTTTCTTTAATGAAATGCAAAACATATCTAAGCATCATTATTTCCTAAATATAATCATGAAATAAGTAAGCGCTCTTTTGGTAATCATAGCTGTTCGGACATCAATTAAATCACGCTTTCCATGAAGTGGACCACTGTGTCCACTGCGGTGGTCTCGATATGGATCATCTTTAGTTATAAAAAAGCTTACAAGTATTATCTTTACGAACTAAAATATTTGTTTTCAGATAATAACTTGTTTTAATGTTTTCTCTCTCCTGTTTGATGATAACAAGCATTAGAAACAGAAGTATAGCATAATGCCAGTCATTTATTCATTGTAATTAAACACTGATAACAGAAAGACTAGAGAGGTACTGTACTGGAACACTGTTCAGGTACTTGTTGCATGGATTCAGTATTCTCAAATACTGGAACACTGTTTCGGTACTTGTTGCTTTGGTCTCTCATATACTGTTCTAGTACTTGTTGCTTTGGTTCGGTATTCTCAAATACGGCAACACTGTTCAGGTACTTGTTGCTTTGGTTCGGTTCTCTCATATACTGGAAATGTTAGCCATAGTACTTTTATTTTCTTCAAATCTTCTCCACTTTATGAGTCTGCTTCTCCAGGTTCCATATGAGTTGGGATGAGTAAAATGTTATGGTTTAAGGTGAACTTAAATTTCTTTTCCCTTCTTTCCCCTCAACCATGTAACTTCCCCTTAACCAAATCTTGGAAGAGGATTTAGTTTTCAAAATTGTCAGATAATATGAATAAAAGAGACCAACAAATTTATGATTCTAGCTACACTCTTTTATTTCCTTTATGATCCAGTCATAATGTCAAAGGAAAATAGGATCATTTTCTACATATACATATTTTTTACACATTTATATATACATATATATAGATACATACAAAATGTCTCATATGAGAAAACAGAGGATAGACAAATTTACTCCTGAGCATTACCAAGGAAGGGCCCATTAGACATTCAAATGCAAATGAATTCATATGGGTTCACTATTGGACCTTTTATGCTGTGTGCAATTACCACCAATTTCACCCAAGAACGCTACAATAAACCTCAATCAAATGTGGAAATTTAACGATTCAAATCAACCATTGCTAAGCTCTTGAAAAAAAAACGGCTGGAGCGTTAGTATCAGAAGTAAATTAGAAGATCCACCCCCCCCCCCCGCCCATATGTAAAAGATTCCACATTAACAGTCAAGAAATACCACAGCAGTGCTTGGGTGGCACATTCACACTTACTTTAATGAACTACTGACAGGCAGAACTGAATTTTGTTCATTGAAAGTAGGAAAATAAGCTTTGCATCTTTGTGTTAATCAGTGATGAACAAATTTGTTCACCACAGCTTTGCTCCAGTGACAATGAAGATCTCTCCTCTTTCCTGTATAAGAAACAGCTCCAGTACTAGCCAAGCAGGTAATATGGGTAAAGATCCCAAGATCATGAACAGTTGATACAATGGACATGACTGGTTTCAGATTCTTCATCAAAGAAAGAACTAACCCATGGGCACCTTAACACACAAGGAATCTTGTAAGATTAGATGTGTCAAACACACCCTCCCTCCCCTCACCCCCTCCGAACCCCACTTCAATACACACACCATGATAGATGCAAAACAAAAGATTTACATCAAATAAATATTACATCAATAAAATATTAATTTCTAAGAGGGAAAGTTAGGAATATTTATTCAAAGAGCTATTATCATGACTTGTAATGTTAACCTTGCTCCTGGCAAACTCACAAAAAGCAGATATTTGCAAGTGAACACAATATCCTCATTGACTGCCACTTGTTGCTATTGTATACTTTAAACATTGCAAGATTGAATTGAGTAGTTTGTAAGTCACAACTGAAAAAATTTCAAACGTGTCGTTTTTGTCTCTATCTTTGAACTGGCTTTCCACACTTCAGGCATACTAAACTGCATTGCTATTATACATTATTATCATTATGGCAACAAAACTAGCAACATCTGCTTAAAACAGACAATATCTTGGTTTCAATCAGGTGGGGGGAGGGGTTCATCTTCATTGAACAGGAAGCTGCACTGGTCTGAGAGGCAGCAAAACTTGGTCAAGTGACCTTGCTATTAACTGATAGAGCAGATTCATACTAACAAGGTTATGGATCCATTCTATATCATCCTGAAGGTGATGTACTAACTCACAGGTGGGAGGTATTGACTCAGCAGGTGGTTACAAGTCTGAGAGGTGACATATTAGTCACCTACTTCCGTTATGTGACAATAGAGTAGCTAACCGGACTCCTACTTAGACAGTGTTGGACCTGTTATCCTTCATTCCCGGGGTAAATGAGGACTCACAAATGGAGGTCTTGGTTGGGGAGCCAAAACAGCTGCACTGATCTGAGAGGTGATACTTTAGGTCCACTTTAATACTGACACCTCTCCCTTCTGTCAATTCAGACAGTCTTAGATCCATTCTCCTTCATTCCCAGAGGGAAGTAAGCACTCACAAGAGGAGGTCTTGGCTGAGCCTGCGGTTGAACTGGTCTCAGAGGCAATCTACTTGGCCCAGTTGCCTGGAAGTGGGTCTTGCCCGGAATGTCATTGACACTTTGCAGGTACTTGGGATCTAATGCTGGACTGAAATCGGGAGAATTTGTATGTATCAATATAGATCGAACGGTACGCAAATTTGGAGGATTTTAGCAATTTCTTTTTTAATTAAAACATGACTTGAGAAAGAATTCTACTGTTGACAAGTCATAATAATCCAATCAAAAACAAAAATGTTAAATGATAATGTTCACAAATATAACAATTCCCAGCTTTACATATCCATCCGTAAAATGTGCCTCGAATGTGGAATACTCCCACTAATACTAAATATGTGATGATATTGCCAATTCAGTTTGGACCTCAGTATTAATATTAATTGATTTTGTTTATCAAATTCAATCGTTTCACACAGAAATCTGCTGTTCATGTCATATAAACAATAATACAACCAAGGATGTATCCAGATCCAATTACTGTCCTTGACAAATTTGCATTTTGCTTCTGAAGAGATGATCTAAATGGTTATATTAAGATTATATTATTATAATGATTATATTAAGGTTAAGGTGTTGCTGAAATCGGGACTTTAACTACTTCTGATTGATGTGCCTCTGTTGCCTAAAGAAAACACTTCTCGTGAACTGAAAGTGGATCGGAAATACAATCTGGGATGATGGCAATGTTTCCTAACATTTTAATATCAGAGTTAAATTATCACCGAACAGTCGACCTGTGATGATTTCAAAGGAACCTATGAACAAAAGCTAACTTACCTCATTCCTGTGACTGGTCTAGATCCTCTTTGTAAGGCCTCAAAGGTTGTTGATTCTGGGATAGCTGAGAGAGAGGCAGGCGTTGAGGTCATGGCTGGGGCAGAGGAGATACGGGATGAGACGGGTGCGCCTGGGAATGGCGCCACTCCTGAGGCACTCTGCAATGATGATGGCAGCACCATCCTTGACGATTGGTACTGCACATGATTCTATTAACATAGTTGTAGAGCGGGAGAATATGAATAAACACAAACCTCACCTCTAATAAAATCAATCAGCACTTGTCATCTATGGATCCAAAATCTGTCTCATTTTGAAATATTGTTAGCAGCTGTCTGCATACCGTTAAGATCTTTCATCGGGACTGAGCCACAAGCCACCAGAGCCCTACCCTTCAGAAGCAATGCTCAGACTACATGAAAGTGGCTTGGATTATGGAATTGATACGAACTTGTGTAGATCAGCTTCTGAGTCAGCGTGTTCCTAGTCGTAGTTTACGTAGTAGCTCCTACGACGGGGAATTCTGGCTCAATCAACCACGCTCACGTAATAATTTCTATGGTGAGCGTGCTTTTTCTACCTGTGCACCTAGCCTATGGAATAAGCTTCCACATTTACTTACCTCTGTGGACGATTTTTATCTTTTTAAATCTAAACTGAAGACTCATTCTTGTATCAGAGAGTTTAAATTTTCTAATTTTTACTGAATTTGATAATTTTATTTCATTGCTTGCAATTTATATGTTGTACGACGGGTTGAGATGTTTTTATATGTAAAGCGCCTTTTAAGAATATATTTACAATTGATGTTAAACAAATAACTTAATCAATCTCAATTGGCAAGCTACGAAAATTGTAGATAAATTTTAACAGCGTCTGGAAATATCCCACCAAGGCCACGAACCTTCAAACTTTTTGTGCAATCCAATATTCGGTTATACCCCATAGTTTGCATACTTTCGCCCTTACAATATATTTCATGAAAAGTATGGCTTTATATTAAAATCTGGGAATTTCCATTGTCATAATCTGGTATTTAATTGATATTTGATAATATACGGCTCAATACAAATGTTCACTATTATTATAATTATTATTATTACTACTATTGTCATTTGTTTTTGTTATCCTTATTGAAAGACCATAAACGAACTGAATATATGAAAGGAAATGGTTGAAACAACGAAACAAAAGAAGTAAATATACATACAATTGTTATTATGGAGATGATACTGTAAGGGACATGATGACACAGCTCTCAGAGAACATTCTCTTACCCACCACCCACTTACCCACTTACCCTCTTCCCCACTTTACAAGAAAACCATCACATAAACTTCACATCTACATGATCTCCAACATTTTTGTGAAGAAGAATTTTTTTGTTTCCTCATAACAGGGATGAACCCGATCTCTCATGTAAATATATATACCACCCGTACCAAACCTCATTTTAATATGAAAAGTATAGCTATGCATTTAGAGGAAGGATATTTAAAGATCTTACCGCAGGAAACGTTGGTCTGAAGGTTGGCGGTGCCTTGCCCAGATCTGTCATGCCTTGACGATGAGACAACTGAGCTTCATTGACTTGTTTGTTAAGCCAATTGATAACTGAGAAAGAGATGAATAACAAGAGTGCTGATGTAAGGGGACGTACCTCGTATTAAACTGCATTTGGCATAAAACTTGAGTGTTTCAACTCACCATTTTCATTAGTTTTCAATAGTTGTTTGCTCTCTTCAAGTTTTCCTCTTAAATTCTCCGTATTTTCAGTCAGACTTTTATTCTGAAAAAAAAGCGAAGAAACCAAATATTCTAAATTGTTAACAACTAATGCAATGAAATTCCAGCTGGTGCTTTGAATGCTGCATCTGTGTCATGTGGCATAAAACCATAAAAGAAAGTTTTAATTGTTATTTTCATTTTTCCTTCCACTTTCCACCAGGTTGAGTCATGTGACATCACTGCCTCTGAGGTTTAAATCACAAAGCATACATGTCAGGAAACATGTCTAAGCAGCCCTGGCAAAGGAGTTGTTTACAAAATGGGTCAGCCTTAAATTAAGACTCATTAGCCTACTTGCTAGAGCACATTCCTTGTTATCTTGAGGTCATCATTGAATAAAATGCTCTGCTAGCCTAACTAATCTTCAAGACATCTCTTTTTAGTGCTAGTTACCTTTCAGATCATTTAAAAGCATTGAAGACTCGCCCCAACCGCGTACCGCCATCTGAAAAAGTTAACTTTCCGTTGCTTGCAAGTGACGTTTTGTTCGTGTCTACAAAATGCAGACAGTAATGAAACGTGATACCTTGTTATCTATTATCTGGACCTAAGATGTCCAACGCTGATAAGTACACTGTATTGTGGGTATTGACCGTAGCTGTATGTATTGACTGTACACTAGTGTCTAATTACCGACGGTAGCAAGCTGTGTGTGTATT
>JAIPMN010011075.1:0-32617 GCA_020650975.1 Apostichopus californicus
GTCAATTTTCAGATTTTTGTTATTTTGACGAGTTGTCGTATCTCAACAAAACGTCAATTTTTAGAGTTTTTTTTTCATTTTGACGACTTGTTGTATCTCGGCAAAACGTTAATTTTCAGATTTTTGTCATTATTACGACTTGTTGTATCTCGGCAAAACGTCAATTTTCAGATTTTTGTTATTTTGACGAGTTGTCGTATCTCAACAAAACGTCAATTTTTAGAGTTTTTTTTTCATTTTGACGACTTGTTGTATCTCGGCAAAACGTTAATTTTCAGATTTTTGTCATTATTACGAGTTGTTGTATCTCGGCAAAACGTCAATTTTCAGAATTTTGTCATTTTGACGACTTGTTGTATCTCGGCAAAACGTCAGTTTTCAAAATTTTGTCATTTTGACGACTTGTTGTATCTCGGCAAAACGTCAATTCTCAGAATTTTGTCATTTTGACGACTTGTTGTATCTCGGTAAAACGTCAATTTTCAGAATTTTGTCATTTTGACGACTTGTTGTATCTCGGCAAAACGTCAATTTTCAGAATTTTGTCATTTTGACGACTTGTTGCATCTCGGCAAATTTAATAATTTTGTCGTTTTGACCAGTTGTTAAACTCGACAAAACGTCATTTTTCTGAATTTTGTCATGTTGACGAGTTTGTTACTCTTTCATCACCATGTCCCTTCTACGCTTCCGTAAATATTAGATCATCCAAGGACCTACCCCGTAGAGTAATATAGACGATACCACAAATATGAGGGGGTACTGTGAAACATAGAGAATTATATTATAGTCACAGAAGAACCAATTTTCCACTTTTGTGAGTTTATAACTTATTTAAGTTTGACAATTTTAACGTACAGTAAAAACAATGGTGCAAATTAATATTTGTTGTACTAATGCTCTACATAATTAATACCCCCATATACCATACATAATTAAGTAGTCCCCCATTTTCTCTTGGTTGCCTCGATGAAGCTTGAAATATGGCGCGAGGGTAGCGCATTCTTGTATACAGTAAATACAGTATACGCGCGTACCGGGTAAAGCCACGGAAAGTCCCGCACACGATACGTACAATAACAAATGCACTGGCTAAATGTACATGTAACGTTAGGCCAACTGTACAATGTGAGTAAGAAAGGATACCGGCAGACTATTTAAAATAACTTACTATGTTAACACCTCATTGAGCCAGCAGTTTTATTTTCCTTCGAAAATTCACAGCGGGTGAGTAACGATCTTACTTAGGCTAGGCCTATGTGTTATGTCAAATACTAATTTACAAGCCTATCGTACTTTCGTAGTGCCAAACCTAGGTCGTAATCGTAAACTGTTTATAGGCCTAGGTATTACTGCCACAGTTAGTTTCCACAATACTTCTGCCTAATTTTTTTGCCACGCCAACTTGACGCCATAGTAATAGGTCTAGTCTTCCACTTTTTAATATTGGGCTACGGTGTTAAATTTTGGATTACGTTTATAAGGTCAAATCCATTGTGGAATCCAAGCTCCAACTTTTCCAAGTGGGCCTAGCCTACGCCATAGGCTTAACTGCAGAATACCCAGCAACACAAAGCTCCATGCTATAGCTGGCTACACCATCACCCAAACTAGGTAACCTAATTATCCTTCAGAAGTTTGCCTTTCCCAAAACAGCTAAATTAAAATAAGAATGAGAATCTGATTACGTTTAATAATATTTATCACAATCGAATTTTAGTTTTAATCTGGTCACATATTAGTAATTATAAAAATGTAAAGAAGGGTTGTTCTTAAAAGGAATGGCAGGAAAAGAACTGTCCTGACTCTGTAGATCAGGGGTGGGCAACCTTTTTGAATGGATGGGCCAGATATAAGGAGTGAAAAAATGACTGGGCCGCACGAAACCAACGACCTGCTGTTGATTTCAAACCTTTGATTCTGAGGACTTTCAATTCTGTATGCACAAAAACATAATGTCAATACAGTATAGTCAGTATTGCTAATTTCGGAACACTGCGAATTTCGGACACCCCTAAGAAATGCATGACACCCTACAGGAAGACCCAAATTTCACCAACAAGTACGAAGCTACAGTTATTTTCTCTCCAAAATGACCCGTGTGCAAGTAAATACTTACATATTTGTCAATAAAATGACGGAGATCTATGAAGTCTGTTATAATTACTGAAAGAGCAACTGCGCCACCAATTTTATCACCAGCGCAACACCGTAGGCCGGGTGTCCGATTATTATCAATACTCGAGCAAAGAAATACCAGTTCCACAATCACAAGAATCTTCGTGGAATACAACGTGAAAACAGTTTGCAGGAAAGAAAGTTTGGCCGTGTATCGTACTATAACATACTTCTCCCACCATATCAAGTATATTTTCAGGTGATTTATACCAAATAGATATAGTTTTGGGGTGTTTTAAGGCTTAGGTGTCCGGAATACGAAGTGCTCATGCTACAGTTGATAATTAATTGGGATAATAGGCCTACCTGACAGCATCATTAGTGCCGATAAATTCTAAGCAGCTAGCTCGTTTCTTTGTGATGATGATTGATATTTTTTCTTTTTCTTGAGACATCTCACCGGCCGCAAAAAAAGTCACTGTCGGGCCACATGTGGCCCGCGGGCCGTAGGTTTCCCACCCCAGGTGTAGATGATGCACAACAGCATAATACATTGAATAATTTTTCGGTATTTCTCTGCTTTTTAGACTCCTTATTATAAACGAACCATCTCGACGGTGTAGTCATAACAGAAACAACAACAATAAACCTAGTTTATTTTTGGCATTCCTCCTCATATTGAAGGCCCCTATGCATTATAAATAAACCAGAAATGTATTGTTCAGACTATCCAGATTGATTGCATAAATAATTAGACTTTAATTAAAGTCGGCATTCATTCTATCACTGCAAACTGAGTACAGCAAAGAAAATGTTCAGCAAATGACTCATGTTTTTCCTTCGTGTACAGATTGCACAGTGATGTGTGCGATGTTTGTTTTGAACAACTAGTAATGTACAAGTACAGTATTCATGATGTTAATGATGAACAATCAAAAGTATTAATTGGAAAATTCTTTATAGCACATAATTTGTGAGGTAATTTGTGAAGTAATTTGTGAGGAAAGTAAGGTATATTGCTTCAAAAAATCTTTGAGATATATTCATATTTCAAATTTGATCACCACAGACCTGTTGAATTTGAAGTGTTATATAAAAGAACATCATTCAATTCCACAACAGGAAAGAGACCAACAGTGGCTTGGCTTACATATGACCTTGAAAATTGTTGTAAATTGTTTAAGTCTTGTTACCATTAATTAGCAAGTACAATTAGACTTTGCCTCCAAAAAATGTATCTCTCATTGAGTTGCACTTTTGTGTAATTCCTGTTATAGGACAGTGGGATTGAAAATTATTGTCTTGTACTTTAGTCCTTTGGTAATGGTCAAAATCTGTCATTACTTTGATACATTCTTATCAACACACCAAAAAATTGTCAAATACAAATTTTGCACACTCAGTACAATCTTGACAAAACATTAAAAATATGAAAATATGTATTGATAATATGGAGTGTGCAAAATTGTAATTTGACAAGTATTATGTTTTGACAAAACAACTAGGTATGCAAAAAGGTTTTTTTTATTTAAATTCTATATCATCTTTTGTATGTCATCAATGTCATGACCCTTCTTCACTTATATGTATACTCACCCAGCTTCAAGATTGAAACTGAGAAGTGAACATAACATTTACTTCTACTTCTAAATAATAAATAATACCATGTAATTAAATATGCAAATGAACCTTACCAAAATAAATGAACTGCACTATAGCGCACGACCTGTTTCAATCAGGTGTCTCCAAAACAAACACCTAAGACCTGCAAAACTAAGACCCTATCAACGCAAAACTGAGACCCTACTGCAAAAACTAAGATACCACAAACTGCAAAACTAAGACACCACTATGTTGCATAGAAGTTAGTTTTTAGAAGAGACCTGTTTGTCTGAATATCTTAAAGGCATGGAAGACTCGCCCCAAACCGCGTCCGGCCATCTGAAAAAGTTAACTTTCCGTTGCTTGCTAGTGACGTTTGCTCGTGCCGCTACAAAATGCAGACAGTACAGTAATGAAACGTGATACCTTGTTTTCTTTAGCTGGACCTAAGATGTCCATTGCTGTATTGTTTGTACACTGTGCTGTGGGTATTGACCGCAGCTGTATGTAATGACTGTACACTAGTGTCTAATTACCGACGGTAGCAAGTTGTGTGTGTGTATTTTCTAGGATCGATGGTGGTGTCTAGCACTTCTGTTACACCTCATTCGAAACTAGGTCAGATTACCAGCATTAGAGTTTCTTTTTGCACAAGTCTTCACACCCTTTAAGCATTTTTTCCACTCCCACTGTCCCCATGTCAGTTTTATTCGTGGTTTCATTCGGAGGGTTGGGATTGTTTTGTAAGCAATGATTCCACATTTTATTTGTACAAGTTACGGCAAACATACTGCTTTAATAAAAGTTTCCTTGTCCTTCAGAAGAAAGTAAACCCTCTGTTTTACCAGGGAGCTGCTACTCTAACTGGTTTTACCTCCTTGGTAAACCCAATCCATCAAACAGTGATAAACCACTTGAAATTTGACCCTGGGGACAGTAGCTCAGGTTCTATGCAGTAGTCTGGTTTATTGACTATCTGGCAGCCAGTCCATCTTCTTGGTGGATTAAAACCACTTCTTTGACACACTCAATAAATTTTGAGGTGTACAGTTTTGGACATGTGGAAGTTGCAAAGTTGCAGAGAGGAGCCATCATCTTGTATCCAGTTGGATGGGTACACAGTATTAACCTAGGCCATGGGAACAGTTGCATCCCATGCCATAGGCCTAACAGAGATAACTTCAAAGCAGTTTCTATATGTGTCATGCCCTTCAGGGTAAGTTGTATTAGCAGTTGAACTAGAAGAAGCATTTAGGTCAGATAATTTTAATACATTGGTAAGATTCAGAGGTATATATTATAATGAAGCTTGGTCTACAAATCCTGATAGCAGGTAAATTTATCTACACCACCTTTTTTCTGTGATTTTTTTTTCTTCAACACTATAATATAGACACATATTAAATATTGATAAGTTTTTCGTACTGTTTTCGTAACTTGCAGAACCATGACATTACAAAATGGGTGCAAGTGAAAGTCTTATATAAACTCTATTTTTTGACGATGGATTACAGAGGATGGGACAGGAAGTTACTCTGTTCACATATTTACCTTTCTCCTTAAACAGACTTAAACTACTGTACTAAGTAGTGACAACAATATGACATCATTGGGAATGACATCATACTGAAGTTTAATTTCTTGGTAGAGAGATCTGGTATCAGGTGCACCGACAGGTGTAGGGTTTCTGTTGTAGAGTGTTACTGTGGAGATCACAGTGTAAGTGATCTACTGGGACTTTAGAAGTTGGTAAAAGTTTATTATGATGTTTATGGCTTGTAAATAGAACCTGTTAGTAATCTTTCTGGGAAGTGTGAATGGTGTGAAGTAGGAGGACTTATTGTCTGTGCTACTAGCTAGGCACTAAGAGATTATAAAGGTGAACCTATGGTAAGGGGAAGGGGAATTTCATTATGGTCAAATGCTCTCTGGTATAATACTTGTATGAACTACATGTACAGTAAAGCATATTTTTCATCATGCTGACAATTTGTTGATTTTAGCCCATTTATAAGTGAAAAAGTGATTGAAAAATTCATGTAAATGAACCCAAGATCAATGTGTCACAGTAGGAGTAACTGCTGCCTTTGTCTACTGACAGAGTAACAGGTTCTTTTTTTTTCAAAATGTTAAACCTAAATATGCTTTAGTAAATATCTTGACCTCAGTAGTAGTGTAGTACCTAATATTAGAAAACAGTTTTACCCAGTCAAGGATTGAACTGCCAGGCTCAACAAAGCAGTTAAAGGCATTGAAGACTCGCCCCATTCAGCGTGCCGTCATCTTTAAAAAGTTAACTTTCCGTTGCTTGCAAGTGAAGTTTTTCTCTTGTCGCTACAAAATGCAGACAGTGACTGCAGCTGTATGTACTGACTGTACACTAGTGTCTAATAACGGACGTTAGCAAGCTGTGTGTGTATTTTCTGGGATCGATGGTGGTGTCTAACACTTCTGTTACACCTCATGCGAAACTAGGTCAGATTACTGGCATTACACGTTTTTTTTTGGTGCGAGTCTTCACACCCTTTAATTGTACTCTAGTGTACTTGTTAGAACTTTTGTGATGCTGAAGAAAAAATCTGCATGTGCCCAGTGGTTTATTTAATACTCAATTTTCTTGCATATGACAAAATGGGACCTCTGATGAATGACAACTACTGTTGTTTGGTATATTAAATGGTAGAATATATGGTACAGAATACAGATATTATAGAAAACCTGCTTAGTCATTGGAAACTCAAGAGAATCCAATTCTATATCCAAACTGTAAACATTTCCCCTTGGCTTTGTAAAATTGTAATATTACTCTTTCTATTAAATCTTTTTTTGTACTCATTTCATCCACATATATATCAGCTACAATTTACCAACTGTTTGCTTTTCTCCCTTTATCACAGTCTAGGCAAACATAAATTATACTTTCAGTCGTTCTTGAACCATTCAAATCCCACGCCTTATTCTTGATTATGCCTTCTTTATTGGTTTAAATATTCCTTTGAATTTTTTTCATTTTCATCATGTTATTATTTTGTATTGATTTTTTATATCATTTTTCTCTCCTGTTGTAAGGTCCACGTACTTACAGTGAATTGTACCTATGTAATTTACAGTTCTACTCATATTTGTCAGCAGCTCTGCTCTTTGTTTTGCCAGCTGTGATAATTGGCACTCTCATTGTCTTTCACTGACTGTTTCCTAGAAACAAAACTGGAAAAGGTTTTGTTGCTGAATAATATCTGTGAATGGATTACAAATTGACAACGCTCTTGTCACATTCAGTACTGTATGTAAAGATATATACATTGTAATGTTCTATATATCATAGTTAGTATTATTACTGTACACTACCCAAGTATCATTTATAGTTTCTAGACTTTAGAAACTGATAATTTATTTTATTTAAACTTTATTTTAAGAGGGTAGCTCATTTAGCAATAGCTAATCTTCCACGAGGCCCTCTAATAAGACATATAATAATATAAAATGTATGAAAATTTAAGAAGTCATAAATACATTAATAATGCTTAATAAAAAAATTTTAAAAATCTGATCTGACATAATGTGCACTTTATGATATAGGCCTCTTAATTTTTTTGGGCATTTTCTGTTTTGGTCATATTTTGAGAGAAATCAATAGTCAGAATTCAGTTCAAGGGCTAAACCTGGGAGCTGTTACCCTGGTAACAGTACCATGTTAAAGCACAGAATCACAAGGTCCAAGGTGAGGAAAAAATGGTAGTTAAATACATGATTTACATGCTGTGCACAGTAAAGTGTTTACAGAGACAGGTCATTCAAAGGGTTTGATGGATTGATGGCTGACCAGGGATTTAAATTAGGGAGAAAAAGAAACCCACACTTTACTGATCAATACAATGAAGGGAGGTGTCACTGGCTAGTAAACTGTAAAACATTGTATTAGTGTTGACCACACATAAGTGAAAGAACTTCCTGTTTGGTTAGTGCAGGGAGTTGTTATGGAACTCCCTGGTTAGTGTTAGTGATAATTCCTTGGGGAGCCTGGGGATTTGAGGTGGCATAGATATATATATATATATGCATGACTCAGGATTTGTAAAGAGTTTTACTAGTGAATATGCATGTAGGGCTATGCATGAACACACAACATTCAATTGGCACTCTCTCTGATATACAAACACACATGTGTTCTGTTTGTTCTGAAATTGGCATTATTAAATCTTTTAAAGTTAGTACAATAGTTATTGTACAACACAATGGCATCATTTAATGTGGATTGTGTGGGAACGCTTCTCTTGTACAAACTTTGTGGCCTGTTGAAAGTTTAAGGTGTTGACTTTGCATTCACAGTAGTTAGGAGTATATATATTAACTTACATCAAATATTGCATGCAAGAGCCTGCCACTGGATGTGGTAACATTTTATGTTGAGGTAAGTACTGTAGGACCATTATTAAGTGTTTGATTAAGTATGTAGGATTTACTGATCAGCTAAGCACTGTGTATAGTAAAAAGGCTTCATAGTTGACTCACCTTCGTAATTGACACACCTTCAAATATTACTAGCAACGATACACTAGGCAACCTAAACTTTTTGCAGTCAAGCAGAGTTACATTTTTCATGAGCTTGAATCCATTTCAGGTATATGCTGATCAAATTGTTTTTTGTTTTTTTAAGCCTTTTACGCCCTCCCCCCAGTTTTGCATGTTTTTTGGGCATTTGGAAATCTTACTCTCTTTAAAATAACCAAAATTACCTCAATGTAATACCACTACTCTCTGGGACCTGACCTGTCTGATCTAAGAGGCGCAGAGCATAGCAAACAGATATCCAAAGTCAATGGATGTATACTTACGCCTACTCAACAGTTAGCTTATAATCTACAAATGTGTCAATTTAGGGGGTATGAAAGAACTTGATACAGCAGACATTTTGTGGTCAAATTCTGCTCAGTTGTATTTTGTGTAGGCACAGAACAATTAATATTTTGAAATTATTACACTTCTGAGGAACTACACATATGAAATATGCATACAGTTGAGTGATTTGGATTTTTCATTGATAGGCATCGTCATTCAAATCCTTATGTGTGCGTCACCTATGAACAGAAAGTGTGATTTTACTGTGTGCATGTGATTAATGTGTGAATGTGTGAAATTATTTAAACTGTATCAGTGTGACAACATTTGCATTACCCTTCATAATAACTGATTTCCTGCCAGTATCCCTGTTTGCTGTTCATAGTATGGGGAAATATTTTTTTCTTTTTCTGTTGGTGGCTATCTGGATTTGATCAGTTTGCAATCTCTGTTTGACTAAACTCTTTAATGGTCTGGGAAACTGGACAAAATTTCTGACCAGCTGTAAGAAGCAGCTGGCAATATGGTTTGGACCAAAGCCAAAAATATGCCCACCACCAAACCTTAACGTGTAATTAATTAATCAATTTAATGATAAATTCTTGGGAACTCAAATCAATGAAAGCATATGTCCTATTGTCCTCACAGTGTGTAGGGATGGTGGAATTATGGAAAAGTGATGTATTATCAAAACAAATAGAGAGTATAGTAGTTATAAAGGATCTGAATATCCCGTATTTAGCTTACTTGAACTACTGTAGTTGTTACTAAAGCTAGGAGTGCTGTGGACATAAAATTCTCCTAAAGTTCATCACACTTCCCAGAAAGATGTTAGTTAACGTAAGTTGGATTTAGTAGCCCAAATACTGTATTTAAAGTCACAATTCTTTGCCTCACAGTAGAGGATTACACAGTATCTGACTTAACTACTGAAGAGTAAGGAAACTGTACATACTGTAGTAGAGAGTTACATATGGGGCTCTGAGAAATTAATATCTACAAAATACAAATAAATCCAAACTACAGTTATGCAATGTTTCCTAAAAGGTATTAATGAAGGTGGTGTTGAAGAACTTAGCATGCATAGACTCCGGATGTGTGACCTGACAAATTCACTTTGTCTTCATCTTTGAGGACATCGTTTCTGTATGCTTCTGTGTTGGACGAATCTAACGGTAATAGTAATTACCGACTTTGCGATCCGCGTTATAGTCATTGCCGACTCTGCAATCCGCGGTCCCCCTCACAATCCTGCATGGTCGGTAAGAGTGACTCCATATTTTTCCCCTTTTGTGAATCAAAGGAATGGGCTTAGTTTCTCCTTCAATGCTAGCAAGGTCAAATTCGCTAGATCTGGAAACTATCTGGAACTGTGGTCAGAAAGGTCATTGACACTTGTATGTCTGTGTTTAATACTTCTTCTGTTCTGGGAGATATCCCAATCATACCTGTAGAATTGTGTTGCAATAATTTATTACAGGCACAGTCACCTTCAATCATCTTCTCCACTCTCATTCAGTTTCAGATAACAGGGTGTGACCAGAATCATGGAGATCAACAGGTCGACAGACATCAGGGCGTGTAAGAGGCTGTTCCTGTTGACCGGATTTACCAGTGAAGAAAAGAGAACTTTGATGCAGATCATCGTTAAACTTGGGGGGAAATGGATCGACACCCTGGTAAGTTTACCAAATTTATGCGTTTATCAGGCCTCGACAAATTTTTTTAAAACTACTCGCCAACTGGCGACCGAGTCTAAAATTCTACTCGCCAAAACGTTAAATTTACTCGCCATTTTTTCTCGCAAAGTGTTTGTGTGATATAAGCCTAGGTAGTATGGCCTAACTTAGGATATCGCGGTTTAGTGTTACTGTTAGTTTTTTACAGCATAAACGATCTATTTAAATTGTGCTTCGTCAAAAGTTTTTAAAACATGATATTCATGCGTTACCCCTGTTTGAGTTGTCGTTATACGCATTTATTTAAGTTTGTAGTTTTCCAGTTTGGTTACACCTATCGTGCATTATTTAGTATCAAATTAGTTCGAGCTGGTGAACAGAGCTGTTCCTTAGGACCTACTTGTAACAGTGCACTTGATAATTCTACTGTAATGTGTAACATTAGGCAAAAGGCCTTTGTTGATTGGCTCAAAAGTTAATAGTATAAGCCTATCGTATAAAGGCAGTGAGCGAATGAGCCACTCGCCAAAATGTCGAGCGTAATGCATTTTTTGCTCGCCAGTCGCAAATTCTAGTCGCCATTGGCGAGTTGGCGACCGTATTTGTCGAGGCCTGGCGTTTATATTTATTCTTTTGACTCGTACTCCATATTTGTTAATTCTATTATTTATTTATTTTCTTACATGGTGCAAGGGTAATGGAATGCAACATGTACAATTCTGCCTACATACTGTACATGTATCAGCACAGTTTGGGAGTGGTGAAAGAAAATTTTCCACTGAAAATCTGTCAGAACTGTCGTCATTTGTTTTGGTCATTCTTCAGACATGCATTGAATTCTTCCTTCTCGATACTTTGTAGTCCCAGTTTTTACATTTTTCGTATCACTGTAATGTGAATGATTATTAAGTGGGATTCTAGTAACCCTGCGTCAATTCTGACAAAATTACAAGTTTTGCCCTTGCAGGGAAAATGACTTCCATTGGTTAGGCTTGCTGAACTGACTGTACATACTGCTGGTCCTAGCCTGAGTAGAGAACTGAACAGCAACAAGAAAATAGTTGAACTGTTCGGTACATGTAACCTTCATAGCAGGTGTGGATATGTACCGTATTCTAATGGTGTTACGGACATAGTAAGGTGGGTTTTTCATCATAGAGCAATCTACTGTTTTACCATCTGAAATGACTTTCTAAAATTGAAAAGATTCCAAATTTGAGTTAAAATGTTGAATTGGAAGCCAGGCGATGTGTCTTTTGTAATCGATAAGCCATTATAGGACTTGTGGGTTTCTTCCACATTTGTGGTCACTTAAGTTTCATACAAAATAACTGCTGATTATTATTATTTAATTATTATTATTATTATTTTATTATGATTATTATTGTTATTATTATTATTATAATTATTATTATATTATTATTATTGTTATTATTAATGTAATATTATATTATTATTTTATTGTTATTATTAATGTAATATTATATTATTATTTTATTGTTATTATTATTGTTATTGTTATTATTAAGATTATATTCCCTCATGATACCTCCAAAACTTTTTTTTTTTTTTTTCCATCTCATTTATTCTGTAAATACATGCATGTGTACATATGAATATTGAATGCATTTTTTTTTTTTTAACGTATCTAATAATATCATAACTATCGATACCTCCAAAACTTGATGATACTGCCCAGGACTATCAGTTCATCAGTGAGTGTGTACTTATACATTACATTACACTACAGCTGGCAGAATACCACCAATATAATGTTTATCCGTTTAAGGTGGTTATTAGGTGTGTCAAGATTTCTATCAGGTTAAAACAAACACACTGGTGGATAATTAATTGTGAAAATTTCTCAAATCTATCTTCGGGTATAGGATCACCTATTGTATTTGCATGTTTCTTTATTTGTGTAGGCCAAAGGTCGTTCAGTTCACTGCTTGAAAGTATACCCAAAACAACAGTCAACAATTTCAAGTTATAATTTTAGGCTTTTACTGTAGGGCATATTCTATTAAATCACAAAGACAAAATGTGATGTTAGTAGCCAAAAGTATGTTCTCGTACAAACAGATTGAGAATAGTATGAATTTAATGCACAACATTGATGTCATGTCTATAGGTTAACAAAATGGAAAAAATAAACGAATTCTGAGAATTTTTTTCATGTATTTCAATGTTCAAGGTCTTTAACCTAGTCTAAATATTTTCTTTTTATGGAAGGCCAAATCGATAATGGATTGACACGACAGCCCAGACTTATAATATCATCAGTGTCATCGGAGAATTTAAAAATTCTTATTCCTCTAGTCCTCTACCAATCATGTAACTTAACATCTACATTAATATGAAGGGCTCCCAAATATGAAATTTGGATTAACAATTTGTAACATAATGTTAGCTTTGTAATAGGCACTCAATTTCGTATGTGGAACGACAGAAATCCTCATGTGTTGGATAATTTTTTGTGGGAGGGGGGGTAGTTTTGTAGGGGGGGATATGAGGGGCTCTACCTAGAAGCAAGCAAACTGTAATCAGTTGAAGAGAAGATATGTTCAGTTAAATCTTTGTAACTTCAAACTGGTGGATGCTATTGTGAAAAATATCATGCAGCAGTGGCAACTGCTTGGATGGTCTGTCACACTATATTGTACATTTTAAAGTCAACCCCTAAATGGTGCTGCATGCATGTTACTACTTACTGTATAATGCTGTGTAATACAGTTAACACCTTGAATCTTCTTTCTTCCACTTTCAGGAGTTTGTACGTGAATGCACCCATGTGATCAGTGAAAAGCCCCTTAGAAGCGAAAAGTTCTTATGTGGCTGCGCATCAGGTAAAGTTGAGCTACTCTACCTTGAAGGATTCGCACCGTGCCCCAAAAATAACTGCAAGGGGAGGTTTTAGATCACATGCGTGAACATCGGAGACTGGGAAGTGACACGTTTACGTTCTGAAATAAGTGATAATTCACACGGTTGGGTGAGAGTGTACAGTAACTACAGTACCAGTCTCAGTGTCCAGAATCTCAAATTGTCTTTCATGGCTTACATGGCAAATATTTAACGGTCGTCCGCTAGTTCGGAAGGACCAAATTTCTCTTCGGACAACCAAGATCAGCTTTGAAGGTTGTCCAGTGGACGACCAGTTCTTTCATCAATTTCAGATTACATTGTTAAGTTATAAATACTCCCAAATAGGTCTACAGTTGAAATTGTCAAAAATAAAAATTACTTCCCTCCGTCACTTTGGACGAACTGAAATAAAGCAAATATAGTGGTAAGTCTGTTTAGGACACACCCAAAATGGAGTATTACTGGCCCAAAAAGCTGATGTTCTATTCTTGAAACTAAATATCCCCAAATCGGGAAGATGATAAATTGGGCATCACCTCAGCTTTGGTGTTCTATACATCAACCTACCCATCTCTCCTACAGTGTACATATTGGTGATAGTTATTTAATGTTTGGACAACCAAAATTTAAGACCTGGTTGTCCAAGGGACACTCATCTCCTATCACAAAGTTACAGTCCCACTGGGCTACTGAAAAACGTGGATATATGTTTTTATTCCTTTTGAAAAACACTGAGATATAGTGAAATACTGTACTGGGGAGGTTGTTCCTTCTTGCATATCTTCCATAGTATCAAATATTGTATGTGCTTTTCAGGAAATGCTGGGTGTACCGTAGCATCTATTCTCTCATAGAATTTAATTTTAGGCTTCATTTTGCTCGTGGCAAGTGCCTAGCTGTTGCAGTCACCCGTATGACCCTTTTGTTAAATTAAGTCTCTTTACTGTGGACCTTTGTTTCTAGCATTTCTATAGTTTATAAGAAATAAGTGATAAAATACATTGACAGTTTATAAATGTCAGGTATAACAACCCCCCTCCCCTCCCCACCCCACCCACTGTCACCCCGTCAGTGACCTTGTTCGCTCACTCTCCTGAAACTGTTTTCTACCGATTTACTTCTGTTTTCACTTACCAGTCTCCTCAAAAACAGCTGCACTCTTGCTTTTAAAAATTAATGCCACTGTTTTCATATATATTATTGCTTCCATCAGGTAAGTGGGTTCTAACGCCTCTTTACATCCGTAAGAGTTTCGGCGCCATGAAGTGGTTGAGGGAGGAGCTGTTTGAATGGTCCTCCGTAGTCCACAGTAAATTCCCTGCGGATATCCTATCCGCGCCTAGACGGTGGCGACATCACGTTTTCAGAGAGGGCAAGGGTGCTTTCGCCGACTGGACGGTGTTCGTGATGGTCGAGGATAAACACAGGAGACCAGAAGTTTACCAAAGGTATATATTGCAGCATGAGGGTTTTTCTATTGATTAAAGGTTGTGTGTCCTCCAACATCGAACAACTGCTAGCAGAGTTGTCTGCAATAAAACAAGTGGCTGATATGAACATTAGATCTGGTACATGGGAAAGCTAGTACACTTCATTAGGGAAGACTACATACTGTGAATTTATCATTAGCTAATATCTGTTGATTTCACTAAAGGGTACATTTTTTTCTTTCTTTCATAACCACTATATACTATTTTAAAAACAAACCAAAGACCCATTTACATACAGCATTCACACCTGAAGGTTTGTTAGTTTTCAGTCAGAAAAGTTAATAAATATAAAAGGTTCATTGATATAAAAGCCAATTCATTGATAAGCCAAGTTCATTGATAAGCCAATTATGATTTAGATATTTCTCTTTACTTTTCCGAACCCCCACCCTCCTTACCACTGAGGTGCATAATGACCGAGGATCTTTCTCTTTTTCTCTTTTGTTTTACGCAGGTTAATCGAAGCTGGTGGAGGGAAGACCATTAGCCTTCCAAGGGGCTCCTCCAGAAACAAGGAAGTTTTTGTGGATTGCATAACACACGTCATCGTCGACCACTGTTACGCCAGTGAAGTCCAGATGTTCGCACGAGCTGGTGTACCATGTCTTCATCCAGAGTACCTAGCTGAATTTCTCTTTCAGGTGAAACATTGTTTCCATAGTAGTAGCTAACCAATAAGTTGGGATGTACAGGGAGAGTAGGAACTGTCAATAGCTGCATTTTGTGTTGAATATGCCACCAACCTTCTGGGGGTGGGGGGGGGAGGGGTGTGTTGGAAGGGGCTGTAACCGCTGTTTACATGAAAATACCATTCAAAGCTCTGGTCCACTAAAATCACAATCATTCCAGGGTAGATGAAATTAGTCATTAACTTTAAGAGATTGCAAATGAAAAAGATCATACAATTTCATTTTCGTGTCACGAAAAAAAATGTTCCATTTTCACCTATACTGTAGATTAGCTTACCAAACTTGAGTCTGCTACATTACCATCTAGTTCTCTGAGTTCCAGAAACTTTTTGAATATTTTGTAGCTTGGTGAGGTTAGTCAGTGCAAACATTTCTTAAGAAATCACTCTCGTTCGATACAAGATTTTAATTAAGGTGAAACCTTACTTGCTTTACAATGTCAGAAGTCTTCATGTTTACAGGTGCATCCAAGAATAAAGCCTTATTTGATCACGGACCAACAGAAGCAGAAAGAGGAACCTAGGATAGATGAGATCAAGAAGTCTTGTAAGAGAGTCCCTAAAGGTAAGAAACATGTCATTGTCATCTGTAGTAAGAAGCAGAGTATAGGTCTCTAGGTGATAGGATATGTGGTGAATCCGTATTCCATGTGAAATCGTAGGTGAGGCTGAGAAACTTGCATATTCAGTGTCAAGAGCTTGACTGAATCTCTTCTGCATTGCAAAATATTTGAGACACAAGATTCCTGGTCACAATAGTGAGTAAGGTGCATTATTATGGTAATTTGTTGATCGCTGCAGCCTGCATGTTCAATGTGAAATATTAGGTGAGACAGAGAGAATTGCATATTTCAGTGTCAAGAGCTTGACTGAATATCTCAATAAGTTATTACAAAATATATGGGTCAACACTCAACAGTAAAGTCAAAGCTTACTTGTCGTATATAAAGTCAGGCAAATCAGCTCTCTTGAAGCATGGAACTGTTATCATCTCCAATAGCTACGGAGGGTTGAAAGCCTTAGCAACTGACCAGACTAACGCACATCACCTAACCTGCAGTTTTAATTTGTACACACATCCCATGTTGGTTTTTTCAAACGTGACTTTAATGTACGAAAAGTTTCCTTACACAGAATAATGTAGTTTATGATTTTGACGTACAAATTGTCAACCTATAAATTGTCCTATTTTAAAAGCTTGAAAGAAAATGACCTCCAAGAAGAGAGAGGCACCCACATAGTTAATCAATCATTTTTTCCTCAATCATTTTCAAAGTCTACCTAGGTCACAGCAGGACAGAGTTACTGACTTCGACCAGCCAAGTGCCATCCCCAATACCGGAGGTCAGAGGTCAACAACACACCCCCTCTTGTAGCTCGGCCTCTCCGTCTAAAGTGTCAAAAAGGAAACTACACCTACGCCAGGATATAGCGGGAACTCTTGAAATGAGGAAGCGAAGAAAGGTAGCAATAATCTATTCAAACTTTTAACTCAAAAGAGGACGACTTGATTTACTCTCTATATATGTCCTACAGAACCTTTTACAGTTACCATCAATGACTGCAAATTAAATTTCAATACCACTGTAATTAAACTTTTGATACCTTGCAGAGGGCAAAGGGAATCTTATGTGATGATGATGGTGTGTATAAGTACCCTTAGGCCTTGTTTTTAAGATAAATAACTCCCAAATTAGATGGGGGTTGAAACTCCATATTTGGGGATGAAGGTCTACTCAGATGAGTGCAAGAATCTTTTTGTTTGTGTGATTGTCAAAGGTCATTTGGGGTTAACAGAGGTCACATTTCTGAAAATCTTTATAAAATAACTCAAAGTGAAGTTTTGATGAACTTTATACTTTGCATGTTGATCCACCTTAGTGAGTACATGAAACTCATTGTTTTCTCTGCAGTTCAAAGGTCATTTGAAAATGTCTCTCTGCTCAAATTGAAAACCGCTGGTGGATCCACAGCAGTGATCCTTATTAGATTTATCTCTGTGATGAAACTGTGTCTCTGTTTTCACACACACACAAAATGGCAGTTACTTTGATATCCAGTCACTTGGATTTGAAATTTCTGCATAACAGATATGTTTTGTTCTTGATGAAACTGTAAAGGAATATTCCAGTGGCTGAAAAGATTGATTATTAAAAATGCTGGAAATTTCCACATCATCCATTTTGTCAAGCAAACATACAATTTTTTTATTTAGTTATGACATCACAGTCCACCTACTGACTCAAGGGAAGAATCAAGGGTTAAGCTAGTTAAACATAAATTTCATTCAATCAACCATATCTTGTGTTAGAGACAATGTATTGTGATTGGGATTTTCAACAAACAGTGCATAAAATTTGTTTTCCTCCATATCAGTACCATATTGTCTGCCACTGGAATGTCCCTTTAAACATTCTTGACTACCAACATTTTCCATTTCCAAATTGTGTGATGAATTTTAATAATCCCTGAATGTAACATCTTTCACAAGTCTTTCATGTGTGAAAAAAAGTAAACATTGCAATTTTTTTCCCTTCAAATTTTAGATGGTTCATCACCAACCTTGTGTTCCTCCATGGGTTAGAAGCAGTTACAAGACATTTAAGTCCAAGGTATGTAGTCTGTTATTTTACCCCGACTGGATTCATAAGGCATAGGTTGAAGATTAGATCAAGTGAGAATCCTGACCATGCAAAAAGACCTGTTCACAAACATAGTTTTAAAAAGGAGCATAGACATTTATTTTTATTTTATTCAAAATATATTTACAGCAGACAATCTGGAAAAAACCTGATTAGCATTACTACATGTTAGATTGTATGATAGATGGTCAGGAAGTATGTTTATATGAATGTAACATGCAGCAACTTTACAGCATTATGTGCCTAGGCCTAATGTTATTTATGATTATATGAATGTAGCATTATGCATGCAGCAACTTTACAGCATTATGTGCCTAGGCCTAATGTTATTTATGTTTATATGAATGTAACATTATGCACGCAGCAACTTTACAGCATTATGTGCCTAGGCCTAATGTTATTTTCATAATAAAGTCAACAGAACATCAATGCTATTTTCATTATTGAGATTATGCTAATTATCGGCTTGTTATTGCATATCTTTGGGTTTCGTTAGAAAATGCTTTTCATACCACGCAAGTTACACGCACGCAAAAACAGAGTGTTTCTGGTGGGAGAAGAATGATGTTATTACAGAAGTGGACCGGGCTGCTTTAAATTCAACCCAAGATTGTTCCATTATGATAAGAAATAGTAAAGACAATGACTTGTATGTATATGTATGTATGTATGTATGTATACTAGATCCTCCTGCAAGCAGGAACTCGCGAAGAAGCCTCATTGGCTTATCAAAGCCGCAAGCTGACCGAAGTCAGTCTCTTACATTCATATTTACCGTCCATGATTAGGAATTGTCAATTGTCAACGACTCTGTCACTGGACGACATACATTAATCTTGGAGTGACTTGAATCGGGGACCTTATGATTGGAAGGCACCAGCGTTAACCACTGAGCTAACACTCCACACTCCACTTTGACAACACAACACTCCACTTTGACTTTGCTATGTCAAAGTCAGTTGGTCTATGACATTGACAATTTCCTAATGGACCATTGTGTACCGAAGTAGCAATAAAGAAGACATTGCTTAAGTGTAATGTACAGAAGGGTATTGCTTCGACCGTTATTTTTCCAAAACTTGTTACATAAATTAAAACCAGATACATACGCTCTCCCGGCAAGAACAGAGGTCATCCAGAGTTTGAAAGAGTGCCAGAAAATCATGTTTCTTATTGTTTACTCTGGTTCACCATCGTAATAGACAGTGCATTGTGTGGTAATAGACCATCAAAGTGCTTTGACATTTCCCCTCTCTGGGTTTGTGTCAGTTTTGCCAAAACTTTGCATAAACAAATTAATCAGATTACAACAAGAGTAAAATTTCAGTACTTTACAAATATTTCTATTAGAGAACTGGATAGTTTCCACATCCAGATCATGGAAGTATGGATAATATTATTTTATGATTTGAATGTAGTCTTGTAGTAACATTTAGTCATTATGCCCACTGTACTCTCTCTCTCCCTCTCCACACAGGACAATCAGTCAGCCGTTCCATTCACTCAAGCACAGCAATATATCATAGAAGCAAGCATCGAGGAGAAGCAAGTGCTGGACGCCATAGTAACCGTTGAGTCCTACATCTCCACCAAGCACTACCCCCCTGCCCAGCTGCTCCATCTTATTATGCAACTAATCTTAAAGGTTAGTACCAAAAAAATATAAAAATATTTGCCACAATAGATGAGGTTATGAATTTCCGATGATACGATACACGAAAACAATTTTTTTTTATTTCATTGGGCTGTGACCAAATCAATAATTCAATCATAATTTCCCAGTCATTGTTCCATTGCTCATGTGCTTAAAGTAAACTCCTGTGTAATGACATTACTTCCATCATCAAGTAGTCCTGTCTGTAATACCCCTCATAAGCTTTATTATTTAGACCTCTGTGGTACTTCACATCTGAGAATACAGATTTACTTCACTGATAACTTACCTGTCCCCTCGGTGTCATTACTCTTTCATCCCAATCTTAATTTACCTCTCCCCGCGGTATAATTACTCTCAACTTACCTGTCCCCACGGTATAAATGACTCTTTCATCCCACTCTTAATTTACCTGTCCCCTCAGTATACTTAGTTTGCTTTTGGTAAATATTAAAAGTGATAAACAAATCGAGTTGTAAGCAGTCATGACATTGTTAACACTGTGTGTACTTGGGTATTTACCTTGTAGCATTTGTGGGCTTTCAAAGGTATAGTGAAATCCTGTTTTGCTTTAAATGTTAAAGACCAGTTTCATGAGGTAATTGCCAAATATCTCTCCTCTTTGCCCAGACCAAGGACAATTGGCTAGCAGTAGCCTGTATCAAAGTTCTGCAGTCGACGTTGTGCATGCATGGCCCCGCTCTCAACCCCCAGATGACCGAGGTGTACCTGGATGCACTCCTTGACGGACCCAGGGAAGTGAGGGCCTTACACAAGTACATTACAACCTGTGATCACTGGGACTTTTTATACATTGTTTTAAAGTAAGTTCCTTGTAACGTTCCCCATGAAGGCAGCCTTGTCATTGTAGGTGAAATTAGCTTCTTGCATTGTGTTTTGGCAAACAATTTGTTGATACCATTCCAGGCCTTGAAATGTAGGCTTTTTTACATACTATGTGGCAGTGGACTTTTGCAAATGTTCACTAACACATGAGGCACTTGCATTATTTTCCATCCAATTCAAAATTTAATGTTCCTTTCGGTATTTATTCAAGGAGATTGCAAGTTGGGAATTTGATTTATGCCAGTAGATCTACCTATGCACTGGCCTCTGTTGGAAAGCGGCTAACATTGTGGGAACTCGATTGCGACCTGAGAGGCATATCTTTCAGTATTACTACGATGTTTACATGGAATATATCTTCTGGTTTTAAATCCTCCGCAGACTAGCAGGTTGTAAGCGATACCCCTTGGCAAGCAAAGAGCCGACAACCAGTCAGGCTGACGATGGGAATCCTGTTGACGAGGCTCATAACAATTCAGTCTTACTGTTAGAGTTCCTTACGTACCAAATCGAGGAAGACTTCACAGCGTGGAAGAACAGGTAAAGAGGGGGCGTTAGTTCAGTTGTCATGACAACCATGAGGTTGCTTCTAATAGCTAGCTGCAGAATATCCTTTGTTAAATTTAAGAGCTGTTCCAAGCACCAAAACAAAATAATAGTGGTATTGATTGACTTGAAGGCTGATAATGTGTATCCTACTCTTTATCCCTCTATCTTCCGGTAAAGAAATCCATCATCTGGTTTCCTAAAGCTTCTTTACTATAATTTCTTCTGTTAAGTTCTCTGCATTGATTTACAGTGAATTACTCTCTTGATCAAATAAAATCTCTAAATTTAGTGGAGAAATTCTTTCTTAGCAGAGCAATTCTTTTTAATATGTCGTGTCTCTGATCAAGGCACTCCAAAGCTTACCATTTCTTATTTGTGCGTGTTTCTTTTTGTGTTTTTCTTCACAGGAAAGAGTACAAGTTACCAATTTCCAATTGTGGCTGTATGATAGCAAGGATCATCTGGCCCGCATCCAAAAAACGCTACCCATCTCGGTTACTGACCATGCCATTCAAACAACTAATCAAAAACGTTATGAAAAACTTGGTCAAAACTCAAGTGCCTGTTGCATTTGGCGACACAAAGGTAAAACGAATACTCTGGTTTACCTGACCCCAGGCCTTTGCAAAAAAAGTGTAAAATTGTGTCCCTCATTCGACTAGTAAAATAGGTAATCTAACCACACCCCCCCCCCCCACCCCCTAATTATTTCATAATATTCCAAAGGAAAGTGTATTGTTTAAATGATCATGATTGTTTAATAAATATTTCATGCATTCAAAATTCAATCCATCTTCCTGCCTCTGCTGATGTAGCCAAAAGCATGCAATATATTTGAGTATTCAAAATTACTGACTTTCAGATCCATTTGCTGGTCCTTATCAGCAGGGTTTGAAGGTGTCATCCTAAATCTATGAAACCCATAAAATTTTACCGTAAACTTGATGCTGTCAAGGTTAGAAAACTACCAATCTGAATTTTTCCTTCCAGTTTAAGATCCTAAAGCACCTTCTATCGTTACTCAACATGGCTGCCGAGTACTGCACATATGAAACACAACAATGCACAACCGAGTTGAATCTAGCAGGCAGTTTGGTCACAGAATTCAGCATGGCAGTTGCGTCTCAAATAATAGATTGTAAGTATTAAGCTATGGCTTGCATTAGGACTGTAGTATCTTTGTCACATTAGTTTCATTTGATGTCAGAGGATCGTAATGTTAAAAGATTTCAGTGCTTGGCTTCCTAGGTTAAAGGTCAAAAGGTAGTCATGTTTAGTAGCTGTCATTAAGGATATGTTTGTCTGTTTTGCGTTTACATTGGTTTAGTTCTACCGTGACATGTATTCTCTCTCATCAACCCTTATTCGATGAAATTGTCTGTTTTGAATAGTACTACCTGGGGTTGGTAAAAACTGCAGACCGAACTAAACAAATGCTGCTTTAATAATTGCAAGAAACCAACATCAACTAAACTGTTTTATTAAAGATACTTTTCCACTCAACCATGTGCATCTCAGCACCTGTGTCTCTTCAAGTAGCAAAATGCCATTGGAAAGCACTGTCCATAGGTGGTGGAAATTTGCTCATTAGTATTTTCTTGATGTCCATTCAAATTTGCTGATACTGTTGTGTTGTTTATCCTCTCAGCTGGTATCCATGACAATCCAGAGAAACTGTCTCTGCTCCTCTCCTTACTCCAACCTCAGTGGCTGAAGCTGAATGTGATGCAGGGTATCCTTGACCGAAGGCATCAGTCCATCTTGGAGACCAGAGAGGCAGAGAGACTTCAAAGCATGCCTCTAACCATGAATAAGATTGTAAGTGCAATTTTCTGTGAAGTGTTTTCATTGCATATGCTGTATTTGTTGGTTTCTGTTGGGCGTGCAGCATGCACACAGGGGATAACACCTTTATGTTTTCTGTGAAGTGTTTTCATGGCATATGCTGTATGTGTTGGTTTCTGTTGGCCAGGGAAGCACGCATGCGCACAGGGGATAACGTATTTATGTTGTCTGTGAAGTGTTTTCATTGCATATGCTTGTGTTGATTTCTGTTGGCCGGGCAGTATGCGCACAGGGGATAACGCCTTTATGTTTTCTGTGAAGTGTATTCATTGCATATGCTGTATGTGTTGGTTTCTGTTGGCCGGGCAGCATGCACACAGGGAATAACACCTTTATGTTTCTGTGAAGTGTTTTCATTGCATATGCTGTATGTGTTGGTTTCTGTTGGCCGGGCAGCATGCATGCGCACAGGGGATAACGTATTTATGTTTTCTGTGAAGTGTTTTCATTGCATATGCTTGTGTTGATTTCTGTTGGCCGGGCAGCATGCGCACAGGGGATAACGTATTTATGTTTTCTGTGAAGTGTTTTCATTGCATATGCTGTGTGTGTTGGTTTATGTTGGCCGTACAGCATGCATGCGCACAGGGGATAACGTATTTATGTTTTCTGTGAAGTGTTTTCATTGCATATGCTGTGTGTGTTGGTTTATGTTGGCCGTGTAGCATGCACACAGGGGATAACACCTTTATGGTTTCTGTGAAGTGTTTTCATTGCATATGCAGTATGTGTTGGTTTATGTTGGCCGTGCAGCATGCACACAGGGGATAACGCCTTTATGGTTTCTGTGAAGTGTTTTCATTGCATATGCAGTATGTGTTGGTTTATGTTGGCCGTGCAGCATGCACACAGGGGATAACACCTTTATGGTTTCTGTGAAGTGTTTTCATTGCATATGCAGTATGTGTTGGTTTATGTTGGCCGTGCAGCATGCACACAGGGGATAACGCCTTTATGGTTTCTGTGAAGTGTTTTCATTGCATATGCTGTATGTGTTGGTTTCTGTTTGCCGGGGAAGTGCGCACAGGGGATAACACCTTTATGTTCCACAAAGGGATGGTCTCGCAGAAGAACCGAATTCTGTTACAACTGTTTTGACAATTTTTGCAAGCGACCAAAGCTCCTATTGCATGTTTCATTGTGAAATGTTTGTAGTTTGATATGATTTTGTGAACCTCTCTGACAAAAAAGAAGTGTAAGTGAGGTCATTACAACAGATTGATCTGAGACAGCCTGATCAATTGCTTCATAATTTAAAACCTCACTTATCCAAAGTTAAAGAGAATAGTTTGAGTCTCCCCAGTTCAAAAGTCTGATTAGTCTGTGTGTCAAGGAAATAAACCAGATGTTAGTTAATGTGTTTGCAGTGCATAACAACAGTGCATGTGTCACAGTAGAATAGGAGAGAATATTTTAGAAGGGCACAAGGAAATAAACCAGATGTTAGGTAATGTGTTTTCAATGCATGATAACAATGCATAGCAACAGTATAAAGATGCACTTAAGATGTACATTATGAAAGCCATACACAACAGGAAAACTATGTAATATGTCTTTGCAATGTGCTTTTTGCAGGTGCACTATTATTTCTGGATGGTTCCAGAAGTTAAAACATCAGCACCACCTCCCCCCGAGTCATCAACGTCACGGTCTAAAAAGGAGGGCAGTGTGTCCTCCGGGAAGTCTTCGATCAAACCACTCGGGTAGGTCATCCTCAATCTGAATCTTTTGTCAGCTCTCTATATTTTATGAAATGGTCATGTTTGTACGTCCTTTTGCCGTAAAAACGATCAGTGTTTTTCCAATGTAATCTCGAGTCAGTGAAAGGTCAAAGACATCTGCATCTTCTTCCACAGAGATTCTAACATTGACAAGAGGAAGAAAGTTGCTGAGAAAGATGTCAGCAGTAAGAAGAAGATGGCCGCTTCCATCAACAAGAGAAACATGAGAGGTTTGTTTGACACCTCATAGTTCATTGTTTTTAAATTTGTAAATGTTTACTCGATTTCCCTTTCCATCCTGGTGTGTTCTCACTAATAGCTCCGTTTGATATTTTGAACAACTGAGTTTTCTGGATGATGCCAATTGAACAGGTGTGCAACCTGAGCAGTTAATATTAAGCATCGTTTTGCTTAAAGCAGGCCAGCCAGGCCCTCTCGTCACACCAAATATGTTGTTAAATGTATCAAGTCACCAGATTTAACCAAATCTGTTATACAGAGCTTGTGAAACGAAGCACATTGATCAAACTTTAGCTTTCATAGCTTGTTCTGTCGTTGGGGTATCAAATACTACGATTTACTCTCGTTGGATGAGTGCATTGTGCTGAAATATATGATGTCATTCATAGACCATGCAATTGGCTCTGTTTTCCTTTAATGAATAAAAAAATTATATAAGTTTGGAAAATAATCCAAGTTTGTGATGTGATGAAAGTTGATGTTGCTATTATATAATCAAGTTACATCATGAAAATTAGCAGTGATATTGATTTTGGAGGGCTCCTCATTACATCCGTTAAAGAAAAATACGTAGACAGTTGAATATGTTTTGTCCACCCATGACTTCACAACTTAATATGCAATGTACTTAAGAATGAATCAATTTCAAAAGATGTTGCAGCTCGGTTACAGAAACCAGTGATGAAGATGGACCACTGTATCTTTCTACCTCCCATCTTTAATATTTATACATATTTTAAAATTTATCCGTTAAATTTGCTATTTTATAATCACAACAGTTATAGACATTAAGTAGCTATCGAAAGGCCTAACAACATTGTCGATGAACCCAGGTGTAGCCTAATTTCTCCATTTTTTTTACTTTTTTATTTTTTTATTTATATATATATTGTCATCTGGTAATTGAAACAATAACCAAGTGATTGTACCAATTTGGTGAAAGAAGTACTTCCACGAAGTCAATACAAAACACAGCACTACTTATTCAGGTAAGGGTTGAAGTGTGGCTGGTGGGAAATGTGTTTTGAGCCATAAGACCAACTTTGCGATCAGCCTCTCAAGTAGTGACTTAATCTCAAATGTCGGTGCATCAAAGCATCCCGACAGGGTCTCGGTCAAGTGGAATGTACTCTGTACCAACCTTTCTTCTTTTTTTCTTTTTTTTGTAGGAGAGACGCAACTTCATGTTGCCTGCATTAGGAATCAGGTGGACAAACTGAAGCAGCTACTGACAGTGCCGGAGATCAACGTGAACACCGCGGACCACGCAGGATGGACGCCCCTTCACGAGGCTGCCAATCACGGCCACACCCTATGCGTTAAGGAACTTTTGAAGTTCAAGCCCAAGTCAGAGGGAGTAGTAATTACAGGTGACCATTTAAGAGAAAAGTTTATTGTGATAAAATAAAATCATTGATTGATGGTGCTTGTCTTAAACTTTTGCTGGAAGGGGAATCTCAGCTGATCAAACAGTGGCTATAATTGCATGGGTGCAAACACTAGTCAGTGTTTCTTTTTAACTTCCGGGAACCAGTCAAACCGAGTTAATGTAGCCCATGGCGTTAAAACCTCCTTCTTTGCACTTTGTTTTACTTAACCCCTCAGATGATCTCCGTAAACCGGTAGACCTTCTTGCGGCACCCACGGAATGCGGCACCACGGCGCTCCACGATGCGGTATTCAACGGTCACGTTGAGTGCGCTCGTCTGCTAGCCGATGCTGGAGGTAGGTCAGATTAGATATCATTCAGTAAAGAAAACGTATACATTCATTGTGGAATCCAGTGTTTCTGTGACGCAACCAGCCAAATTGGCAGCCCAATTGGGTGGGAAATGTCAGATACGATTTTGCCGAGGTTTTGTGACAATTGGCCCTATTTAAATATGGGTTGGAATAATGTGGGTTTGTATCTTGTTGCAAGTGTGGTCTCTTAGATGAACATTAGGGAGTGAAACATGGTTTCAAACATTTCAACATTTTTACTGACGCATAGGCCTATATGCAACCTTGAGTCAGGACGAAGATCATGAAATGGTTGAAGTCAATGTTCTTTGTGGGAATTTAACAATGTTTCACCTACTATTTCTTTTAAATTGGTAGGCTAGTTAAACAAAATAATTCAAAACACAAATGCCGTTTTGGCTGGACATTTCATTTTCCATTCGGCCAATGAAATTCTAAAAAAACGTCCAATTTGTAATTTTTTGGGCTCTAAAAGGGCCAAACTGGCAACGTATCTGGAATCCTCAGCTAGGGAGGAAGAATTGTGCAAATTTAGTTAGACTCTCTCAGATGATTCTGCCAGAAAAAAAAAAGAAACTGCTTACCTACCTGGCAGCACTTTGGAAAATGATTTGAACGAGTGAAATAAGTTGATAGTGTCATTACAGAACAACACAGTTGGTTACTCATGTAAAAAATAATGTTGGTCTGGTAGTATTAACATTTATGTTAAAATCAACATTAAATTACATGAAAATGACTTTACGAATTATAGAGGGGGGGAGGGGGACATTGGTGAAGTTTTAACAGGTTTTTGCCCAGTTGCGACTTACAATGTTTAACTTTTATCATATTATATAATCCTTCTTGATTCTACCTTCTTAGGTGAAGCTGTCCTGTGTGCTAAGAATAAGCAAGGCTTTACTCCCTTGGATATGGCCACGTCTGAACAGATGCAGGCAGCCTTGAGGGTGGTCTCTCGGGTTCTGGCTGATCACAACAAGGAAAACCATTCAGGTGGGTTGCTTGCCTTACAGAAGAGAATTAAGCAAAGAAGTTGATTCATTTTTATACATGTTTTTGTTCAGTTGCCTGAGCTGCTTATTACTGCAAATTTTATGGATTTACTTTTGCCAGGTAACATGCAACTATACTATAAAGTTAATCAATTTGAATTTCATCCTTTTTGGGGGGGGGGGGGTATTTTGTTATTTTATACCACTGAGTGTGGGTTTTCTTTCTTCCCCTGTCGGTTCCAACTTTTTTTTGTTTTTTAATCTGTATTTATTTTTTTTTATCTTGTTCTATTTTTTTATTTGTTTTGGTTCTGTGCAGCTGAAGTTGCTTTCATTCTCCCTATTTCCTTTGTAGATTCGTATAACGATTTGCACAAAGTGAAGCATCCACGGTCCCCGGTTACCGATCAAGAGGACGTCGGGAACAAGTTCTCAGAGCGCCAGTACATCAGCCTGCTCGGTCCCAGAGCCTCACGCAGACAGGTGGTCTCAGAGCAGTCTTGTGAATGTTACTGCGTGCTGGTAACACAGTTACTCCTATCGTACGCCAGTCTCAGAGAACTGCGTCAGATCAAACAGGACATGTCGAAGCAGTGCACACCGCCAAGCCTGACAGTGAACAAGAAGGAATCCCTACGCTCAAATCAGGGAACGGGTACTGATCAGCCCTCAAGTCAGGGTCCAGGCATAGGTCAGCTGTCTGACGATGACAGGGCCGATAACGAAAGCGAGCAGCCCGGAACGGTCGCGACTATCTACACCAGCAGGAAAGTCTTGATAGACGACGTGGAGCTGTTTGCGTCACTCGGGAGGCACCTGAAACAGTTTGTGGAGCACATGGAGAGGCTGGGGGCTTGGGAGAACGGACTGCGGGGGAGCAAGAGATGTCAAGCAGCCGTAAAGACCGTGAAGTTAATCTCTCTGTGAGGAAAGGAAAAGCTATAAATTCTTTCATCTAGATCTGTACATATTTGTTTTATTCAGAATTTATACTTTTTGTTTTTTCTAATCTTGTGATGTGTGATACATTACCAGGGATTCAAACCATGATCTTGGCTTTAACTGCTCTGTTAGTATTCTGTTTGTGAGTTTCATCTTCTCTGGTCTTAGAATAAAAGCAAAGATCATTGTGGAGATGACCTTATGAGGGGTTGGGATTTGAGATATTTTTCAGGGTATTTTCATGGACCATGTTGGATAATCTCTTTTCTTGCTGTGTTAATGTTTGGTCTGAAGTGGTTGATTTACTTGGAGACAAAGGTATGATGCATGTATGATGACTTTGTAACAGGATGCAATAAACAGATCGCAATAAACAGATCACATGTCATCCTGCGCATGCTACAGTGAAAAACTGAGATTAGTTCCGGTACATAGCTATACTTATGTTGAAACTTATTTATTTTGAAGGGACAATGAACTGTCATTTGCATTTTGCCTAATAATGGAATTTAGCCAGATTTATTTTGTCTTATTTAAACAAGTGTTAAAGAGCAAAATGTCTGAATCAGTCTGTTTCTCAATCGATATATTTGATGTTAACTGCAAAGTAGATGCAAGTTGCCAGTCAATACAATTGGAAGGGTTTTGTCTCGCTTGGTATTGGACAATTTTGGTCATGTGACATGTTTGGAGTAATTTAGCAGTGTGACAAGTGACCCAAGTTGTGTGACCCATGATAAATAATAGTACATGTTGACTTTGCAATCTGTAGATTAAATTTTATTTGAGGTTGTCAAAGTCTTAATACCTTGTACCTAGCTAGGAAGAATGTAATAGTTGATATTGATATTTAGGTCCACTGCAAAGGGGTTAGATTCCACATGTCAATTATTTTGTTGGTTATCAATGGTCAAATCTGGAAAAATCATGGCTGCAGTCTTCCATTAAATGTTCATATTAAATACAACAGGTCAGTGCTAGGATCACATTTGCAGTGAGGTGTAGTTCCTTTAGTGTGGCGATACAACCAGTTCAGGGCTGGATCACATTACTGTCTGTGTCAGTTCCTCGAGTAATAGTACAACGGTCGCAAGAAATTATGGGATATCTGAATGGCGGAGTGTCTTGTGGATCAAAGTTGGTTGAATGTTTCAGTTTGATAAATCATTTCCAAATCTTTTTTGTTTTTGTTTTCTCTCTCTTTGTACCATAAAGTTATGGGAATATTCTTCCTTTCCCTCCTATTCAAGTTCAGGAGTGCAATATTTTATAACCAAAAATTAACAAGATTCATGTTCATCAATCCTGTTTTCATCGTTATCCAGAGGTCAGATCTTTCAAGGGATGAACGCCTCTTAAATCAATGCACAAAAAGGTCTTTCTTTTTTTCTCTTTTTTTTCTCTTTCTCCCTCTTTTCTCTGTTACATTCTCCTCCAGAGCACAAGACGACAGATCTTTGTGGAAGTGAATAACACTCTCCCATTTTACTATGTAGACAGAAATCTGGTTTATTCGTGCTTGAAAAGAGAATTTCTTTGTGACCCGTATCACTGTGTCTTTTTCTCAGTGTCGTGGTAAAAAGGAAACCGATAGTCGAATCATTTTTCCTTGTCAGGAAAATTGCTGGTAATTTGACGCAATTATTTCACTTATGAGAAATTTGATACAAATATAAACCTAAACTGCTCCTAGTGCTTAGCCATTTGTGATTTTGTTTCAAGACACTTAATTGCATTTTTTTCCTTGCTAATTGATAATTTGAGATCCTTTGTAACTTACAAATTTTTGTAGGTAATGTATTTTCTTATTTCAACCAAAAGGAAAAATACAAAACATGTCTTTGGAATAATAATAAAGAAAAGACTGCTCTTATATGACTAGTTTCCATGGCAACCTTGTTTCATTCATAAACTGAACTGATTTGAAACAACAACAACCAAAAAAGAAGGCAAATTTTTGTAATTTAAAACCAGGTAGAAATTTTGTCCCATTTTGCATTCCATGTACTTTGAGGTACCAAATTATTACTTTTGTACTAATATTTATTTTCATATGGAGAGTGTGTTTGTTCAGTCTTTGTTGTTTTTTTTATGTTACAGCTACCTCTATCATTTGTGTTTCATTCTTCAGCTCTCATTTCATTCTCATTTTCCAGTGTTTCATTCTCCAGCTTACATATTATGCAAGGATTTGAGCAAGATGGTAAAACCACATACTATGAAAATAGACAAAGAAAACATAATAGTTTTTGTTTTTGTTGATTTGCTTTTTTTGTTTCTCATTCTTTTTGGAGGGGAGGGGGGGTCAGGGGATCAGAAGACTTTTGTTGTCGTTTTTACTTGCTTCTGATGAGCTGACCTTTAGGTCATTGTGCTAGGCTAGGTGGTCCAGCCACTTGGACTGAAAGGCATTGAAGACTTGCCCCAAACCGCGTGCCGCGCTCTGAAAAAGTTTAACTTTCCGTTGCTTGCAAGTGAAGTTTTCTGCTTGTCGCTACAAAATGCAGACAGTAATGAAACGTGATACCTTGTTATCTTTAGCTGGACCTGAGATGTCCATTGCTGTACCGTTTGTAGACTGTGCTGTGGGTATTGACCGCAGCTGTATGTACTGACTGTACACTAGTGTCTAATTACCGAAGGTAGCAGCTGTGCGTATTTTCTGGGATCGATGGTGGTGTCTAACACTTCTGTAACACCTCATTCGAAACTAGGTCAGATTACCGGCATTAGACATTTCTTTTTGCGCGAGTCTTCACACCATTTAAGTATAAATGGTCATCTCTCAGCATTGTGTTAGACATGTAACATATGTTTTTAATGAAAGACGCCCACATCAAGCTTAAGCAATTCTTTTGCCCCTGAAGTCACCTGTAAGATGTATCGTTTTCTTCCCTGAAAAGACGATTAATGGCGGTTTCACATTCGGACATTCAGATAAGTACTTCAACATCGTACTTACAATTGCTAGCAATGTTATCGTGGTTAAATCATGGATGTTCTTAATACTTACATGGTAACAGTTATCATAACACTGATGTTAGTGCGACCGTAGTTGGGAAGGGGGGTGGGGGGAGTCCGTTAACAAGTACCAAGGAAAAAATGACCACCCATCTGACTAGTAGTGATATTAAATTAACGTGCACTTGGTAAACCAAAAGGGCCCTATGTACTATGTTAAGCCCTGTTACAAGCAATTGGATCATATAGGAACCGAATATCTTTCCCCATCTGTAAACCCCCCTCCCCCAACGGTATCATGTCACTATATTGTAAAGAAGAGTCCAGGATTTTTTAATATTTATTGCAAGTATCTCGAAAAGTGCAAGAAATATTTCACCAACGCATGAAATAACAAAAAATGACGTTTGAAACTAACCTGCTAACCCAGCCCCTCCTCCGAAATAAAAACAAAATCAATTAAACGGTGTGTCACAGATTCACTCTACGTACATTTATCCAACCTAGTTAGATCACACACCTCATACAATCACTGAACAGATGCCTATTTACCAAACGCACAGGTGTTGAAACAAAGACATGAAAACACACCACCAAAGAAGATTTTTGCCATTCCAAATTCCTTACACTGATTACAACTTGTATTGTCTCGTTCCAAGCTTGATGCCGAAAGCAGAATTATTCCAAAGATAAAGGAGTAAATAACTTGAAGTAAAGGTGAGCGAGCCTCTCAATAGCATTGATTGATTACTGGCTTTGTAACAGATAATCCTCTTCATAAAGTTATTTATACTTAGCTTGTCACCGCTAATAACGCTGTTACAATTCGCAATACTATAGATTTGGCTATACACGAGCCTACATTTATGTAGGTAAATGGCCTGAAATATTGTTACAAGGCCACGAAGTTCTCTTTATTTCGGTTTATTTGGGAAACAGCACCTAACGATCAGAGGTCCTAGAAATGAGTTGTACTGTCTGGAAAAAAAAAGTGAAGCTGTGTCGTCGTCACCGACACGTTCGTACTGTTTACCAAGTTTGGACGATTGTGGTAAGTTTCAAGATGTTATTTTCTTACAACCTGTAAATCAGATATGTATATTTGCTTTGGTGAAGAGTTGTTTTGTATTTTCGCAAGGGCGTAGGAACCGGGGGCTGGGGGCGCCAGCCCCTCCCCCAGTGAAAAATATGGTGGGGC
>JAIPMN010011076.1:9311-45103 GCA_020650975.1 Apostichopus californicus
TGGTTGGGGGGGGGGGGGTAAGGGGACCTGAGGGGACAGAGGAAATTCTGGGGGCAAAATGCCCTCATGTTTGTAATTTTTGCTGTCACTTTTCTGTTTTTCAATTACTGCATATAAATGATGCAAAATAAAACAGCTACCGACAGTCTAGAAGTGAGTTTTATTGAGCATTTTGTCTTAAAAACTGTAATTAGAAGTATTCTTTATTATTAAAGCCAAAGAACATATTTGACTTTGTGGGTTGGCTATTCAGTTGATGTTACTTTATCTTAACCTTAGTTAAAACAATTGAGTTACCACTATCCAAGAAATTCTACTAAGAAAAAAGAGTGGAGTTTTTTTTTTTGAGCTACGACTGTGATCCAATCCGGTGGTCAAATTTAGTCTCAACTCCAGTATTAACTAGCCATTCAATTCCAAGTAGGTCTTGGATCTCCATTTAAAATATCTTTCAACTCATGTTACCAACTGTGTCAAAGTCGTCCTTTATCTTAACATTTTCTTTGACTCCTTTTGACATTATACCGCTTGTGAAGGCATGTCACAGCACCTTCCTCCGAAATGTAGAGATTTGAATCATAGTAAACAATTCTCTTGTAAATGTACTAAAACATAAGACAACCACATCTGTCTCACGTTTCTGTTTTTCTTCTCTCGTGGACAGAATGGAAACGTGGAGTGTAGGACAGTGACCTGCCCCCCGGTTACCTGCGACTATCCTTGGACCTACGGAGATAGATGCTGTCCTAGTTGCGATGGTATGCCGTCTTCTAAAGATTTTACCCCTTAACTCGGGTGTTTAATTTAGTTTATAGTTGGCTTGGGTCTGATAATTGATAAGTGAGATACATCTATCATTTGGAGTTGTGTATGTAAACTGTTCATGTAAATTGCTGACAAAAAGAGTGGTTTTCCTGGTCTGGTCATGTGTATTCAGTTTGTTTGTTCAATTGGTCCCGAGATCTTCATCAGAACTGGACCAGAAAACCCTCTAAAGCTATTCGGACACCTGAAATGAAATGGTTTTGATCTTTTTGGAAAAGTACTGATGTTTGCATGATAAGCTGTAGAAACATATAGGTTTGGAGAGCACTCAACGATAACTTAAATGCGATGCAATGCAATGTAATGCAATGCATTACATTACAATACTTGCATTTAATGCAATGCAGTGCAATGTAATACAATGCAATACAATGGAATGGAATGCAATGCAATGCATTACATTACAATACTTGCATTGTAATGCAGTGCAGTGCAATGCAATGCATTACGATGGAATGCAATGCATTACACTGTATTGCATCGCATTACATTACAATACTTGTATTTAATGCAATACAATGTGATACAATGCAATGCATTACATTACAATACTTGCATTGTAATACAATGCAATACAATGCAATGGAATGCAATACAATGCAATGCAATGCATTACATTACAATACTTGCATTTTAATACAATGCAATGCAATACAATGGAATGCAATACAATGCATTACATTACATTACAATACTTGCATTGTAATGCAATGCAGTGCAATGCAAAGCAATACAATGGAATGCAAAACAATGCAATGCATGCATTGCATTACATTACAATACTTGCATTTAATGCAATGCAGTGCAATACAATACAATGCAATGCAATGCATTACATTACAATACTTGCATTGTAATGCAATGCAATACCATGCAATGCATTACATTACAATGCTTGTATTGTAATGTAATGCAGTGCAATGTAATACAATGCAATACAGTATGTCTGAAATGGTAAGAACAAAAAACATTGACCCCCAGTAAGTGAGCTCTCTGATGTATGAAATACTGATTTTTTTGGGGGGGGGAGGGGGGGGATGGCAGTACATCGGATATTCTGCATTTTATTTACAACCAACTCATGAGAATTTTCTTGGTTTCTTTACTTTTGCATGTTAGCTAATTAATTAATGGAAATGCCTATATAGTCACTAGAACCTGGTCTCCTATTTCTGAACAGGATGTGTGTACGACGGTCGCGTTCTGCGGAACGGACAGGCCTTCAGCTACGACACCTGTACCATGTGTCGCTGTGAGGACGGAGACGTGAGCTGCGACCAGATAGAATGCGGCCGCCTCTCCTGCGATAATCAGATCAATCCCGAGGGATCATGCTGCCCTCGCTGTCGTGACGGATGCGAATACGAGGGAATGTCCTTCAACAACGGGATGTTCTTCACGCCGATGTCGAATCCGTGTCTTCAGTGTTCTTGTCGGGTGAGTCCTCGTTGGACAAAAAAGTTTGTCCTCGTCACGTACGAAATTTGTACCGGAATGAGCATACCATGATGGCATGCATTAATACTAACAGGGTGATATATGTACAGTGACCTAGTTTCTGAACTCTGTTGGGTATTTCAAAGACTTTTTTCAGGGTTTTTCAACAGGAAGCCTGCATGCCAACCATTGAATAAAAAGAAAAAAGAAGTTGGCCCACAATCATGAACACCCTGAAGCCTTTCGACTGAAACACACTATTGGTTGAAGCTCCACCAGTATTTCCCTCTGGCATGTTTTGTTCTTTTTTCTTCTCAGGAGAGTATTGTCCGTTGCCATCCCTTACCCTGTGATCCACCTGAATGTGACAACCCCATCTACCTACTGGGGGCCTGCTGCCCAGTCTGTACCAACAGTGAGTAGCTATATCTGATTGGTTCTTTTAAATGATGCTACATGGATGGATGGATGGATTAGATTAGGTTAGGTTAGGGTAGGTTAGGTTAGGTTAGATTACCCTGTGATCCACCTGAATGTGATAACCCCATCTACCTACTAGGGGCCTGCTGCCCAGTCTGTACCAACAGTGAGTAGCTACATGCAGATTGGTTCTTTTGAATGATGCTGTTACATGGATGGATAAGATTAGGTTAGGTTTAGGTTAGGTTATGTTACGTTACGGTACGTAAAGTTACATAATTACGTAAATGGAAACTTTTAGGATTAGGTTAGGTTAGATCAGGTAAGGTTACGGTATATAACATATTGTTGTGTTTGGAGGCTCCATGTATATTTTTAAGGATAAGATTAGGTTAGGTTAGATTAGGTTAGGTTATGGTATGTTACGTTACGTGTTGTTGTGTTTGGAGGTTCCATGTATAATTTTAGATTAGATTAGGTTAGGTTAGGTTAGATTCGGTTGGTTACGGTACGTTACGTGTTGTTGTGTTTGGAGGTTCCATATATATTTTTAGGATTAGATAAGGTTAGGTTAGATTAGGTTAGGTTACGGTATGTTACGTGTTGTTGTGTTTGGAGGTTTCATGTATATTTTTAGGATTAGATAAGGTTAGGTTAGATTAGGTAAGGTTACGGTATGTTACGTGTTGTTTTGTTGGAGGTTCCATGTATATTTTTAGGATAAGATAAGGTTAGGTTAGATTAGGTTAGGTTACGGTACGTTACGTGTTGTTGTGTTTGGAGGTTCTAATGTATATTTTTAGGATAAGATTAGGTTAGGTTAGATTAGGTTAGGTTACGTAACATTGTTGTGTGTGTGTGGAGGTTCCATGTATTATATTAGGATAGGTTAGGGTAGGTTAGGTTAGGTTACGGTAGGTTTCGTAGTGTTGTGTATGGATGTTCCATGTATATTTTTAGTGGGGTGTTTATCACAAAGGTCTCAATATAGAACGAAATGCTCCAAATGTAGTTGGTAAGTCTAGTGCTATGCATTTCTTATATTAATTTCAAAAGTTTTTGGATCTCCTTGGACTCTCTGAGCCTTTCCATTTTATGTGTTACCTTTAATTCTGAGGCAACATTTCAAATGTTTCAAGTTTCGGTTGTCGAAAGGAAGACTGTAATTGGACAAAATGATTGCTGTGAAGGAATACATTATTGACCTCTTAAAAGTTGTCAAGCGGGAGGGGGGGGAGTTGGGAGAGGATGCACCCCTTGCCATTCTGAAATGTCCTGTTACTTTTCAATCAAAGAAACAGCCTAACCCTTTATTAAGAAGAGAAGACATTACAAAGGGATTTGAGCTAGGAGGCCTGCGCTACGTAGAAGGAAGAATTGATGTGTTGAAAAAAAAAAATGTTCGCATTTATTTTCACTTCTCAGAGTGCGTTCACGACGGAAAACAGTACGACAGCGGAGATGTCTGGTTGACGAGCGATCAGTGCGACGAATGTTACTGTCGGGGGTCAGAGGTCAGCTGCAGGCGGAGCAGAAGTTGCCCCGATTCCTGCGAACATGGTCTGGTCGAGGAAGGCCAGTGTTGTTCCTCTTGTACAGGTGGGTGGTGATCAACCGAGGATCTCAGGAGGTTATCCTAATCAGGGTTTTCGTTAGTAGCCGGGACCCGGGTCAAATGACCCGCCTACTGCACGTACATGACCCGGCTACTTTGTGACGCTCAGTAAAAAAAAAAAAATGACGTAAAAAATCGAGAGGAATAAATACCCACAACCAGGCCAAAAAAAGAAAAATAGGACAGAAGAAAGGGGTGATTGGGAGGGGGCAATATCATTGACCAAACAGCTGTATATTGCACCATTTTGCATCTAGAGTCTTTTTAAATTGCAATTTTCCGGCAAAGGGGTGGGGGGACCCTTAGACCCCTCCCCCATGTCCGCGTACAGACAGTCCCGCCTACTTTTCAACTTGACCCACCTACTACATTTCTTAACAAAAACCCTGCCTAATGCGCTAATAATCATTACCATATATACGTAACAGAATATTTTGTAAGTTATTGTGGATATATTTTATTCACATCGGGATATTTTGGAGTTTCGATTTAAATTTAATAACAGTGACCACCATGAACAATATCATGTGCCCCTACAATGGACTATAAACCCCAAAAACCGGATTAAATTGACTGACTGTAGAATATGTAAAATTTTGCAATATCATGGTTATTTTTTTTTTGGTGAGTTCGCCTTAACATTGTTAGCGATTGTTGTATATAAGCAAAATTACATTCTATTTCCATCATTACCAGAGGGGTGAAGGTGGGAAGGGCCGAGTACCCCCCCTTTATTTAATTTGCGGGGAGTGGAGGCTAAAGCCAGAAATATTCATATTTGCTGGCATTCATAAGTTTCTCATCACCCGGGTTAATTTTAATAACTGTCACTATATATAAGTTAACTTGGTCTTACATTTTCCTCTACAATTGCCCATAACACGCTATAGAAATAAGTAATTTCTTTTCAACCTACTGTTGTCCCCACTCCCCTTGACCAATAAAAAACACCGAATATATTTCACGGACTGACAATGATGTTGCATTTGTCCGTCATCAGATTGCCTGTATAACGGACAAGCCTGGAGTAACTTTGCGGAGTTTCCTAACCAGGACGGCTGCAGTTACTGTTCCTGTTACTACGGTACCGTCACGTGTCGTAGGAAGCCATGCGATGCGCCCTCCTGTGCCAACCCGGTCCTACTCCCCGGAGAATGTTGTCCATCTTGTAAAGGTATCTTATCCCCAAATTCTGCCGCAAATATCAGCTTCTGCTTCAGTTTTGTTTTATCTTTAAAGAAGCATTCGATGATGGGTTTGGGGGTTGAGGAGGGGTAGGGGGGGAGTGGTTTTGACAGAATTGAGTGAGTTGCTTAGTTGGATATATAGTGAATAAGTTACATTTCACAACATGAAAGGAAAATTATAACAATGAAAGAAAAGAAAATTTTAAATGTTGATTGGAATATGCTTTTTAGGTAATAAATGTTGAAAGTAAGTAGATGGCCAAATTTTTAAAAGTTAAAAGTATTCATGAAATTTTTTAAGATAAGTGGTAAATCTAATAGCTTAGTATGTCTTAGATTGATAAATTTTAATCTTATTGCGAGTAAAACAGGGTGTGGGGTTAGCTTCGGGGGTTTGTTACCTATCTGAAAACCTTAGCATATGATTTGTGTTTCATGCAAGAAAACTGCTATTTTGAACTAGAACACTCCAGTTGTGTTAAACTTTCAGGTAAACAGGTGGCGTGGCTCTAAGTACAGCTAACCAATGAATAAGTCCCGTTAGTAATCGGAGAGTTCAAACATGTTTCAATGAGATGATGAAGTGATGTAGGAGACACACATTCTGCTACCGTAAATCACTCGCTGGAAGTCGAAACCAGTCAAAAATGTGGTGTTACCCGCGCTTTAATTTGTTTTAAAAATTGCCGTCTCCCGTTTAGAGTGCGAAGATCGGTTTGGAAACACGTATGGTCACGGCCAGAGCTGGATCCCTCGATCCGGAGGGCGCTGTGAAGAATGCGTCTGTCGAGATAGCCAGATCATTTGCGGCCGACAGGAGTGTACCCAGCAGTGCACTCATCCACGTTATGAGGAAGATGGATGCTGCCCTCTATGTGATGGTAAGTACCGGTCGGTCTAACGATGTCGTCCTTCCGTACGTTCCAGATTTATGTGAGATGTTCGTGTCGACGGGTGTGAAGGGGGAGGGATTTCTGTTTGTAGAGGGTAGCATATGCCTTTTAAAAGCCCCATTGACTTACACACTAAATCACAAAAGTAATGTGGTCTCTAAGTCTAGATAGAAGTTCTCACTAGCTAAATGCTACCCATCACCGGATAGCTGACAAGTTGGCCTTTCATGGCACCATCAGTTTTTCGTACCATGACCGTGTAGATTTTTTGCTATCCAAGCCGGAAGTTTTCTTCACTTGTAAACAAACCTCTTCATTCAGTAATAAACAATTTTCCTACGCTGCTCCTGGGAGGCCTAAAGGGGTCTAAAATTGCCTCAATTGACCCAATTTTTCCACCACATGTACTTCCATTCATGCTCTTCAACATGCAAGCCACAAAACAATCGAGAACAATCGAGCGGATGGATATAGACTCTAATAGGAGTATGCCACCAGAGTAGAGACCTTAGAAAAAACGGAACGAAAAAGCTAAGATTATTCGTTAAATAAGCTCCCTTTTCTCGGCAGGTTGTTTCTTCCAAGGACGAGAGTACGATGATAGCGCTCCGGTTTACACGCAGGACGCCTGCGAGACCTGCGTCTGCAGGGACGGTAGCGTCCTGTGTGCCGCGGTCGAGTGTCCCGTGCTGCCCTGTAGGAATCCCACTCGAGTACCGGGAGAATGCTGCCCTCAGTGTCCATGTAAGTTTGAAAGTTTGAAAGTAGCTGTTTACATCTTCAGAGTCACTTGAATACACTTTTAACCTTTCCCCCCCTCTCCCCCAATTGGCGCAAGATTATATCCCAGTTTTTCTTCGGCATGTTGGGTCAATATTACTGTTTTGGAATACTCTTGGGACATATTTGGTGCCAGGAACTTTGGTAGCCATTTTGTTTGTAACTTATATCATTTTTTGTTGCCATAAAATTTTATAACTTTTGTTAACTTTTAATTTATTTATGTTCCTCACAGCTGCTACTTGTGAATATGAGGGACAAAGATACATCAATGGTGAAGAATTTGTCCCTCAAAGTGATGCCTGTCTTAGGTGTACATGTAGGGTAAGTCCTGGGAAGAAACCCCTGTGTAGGGTACACTGTAGGTTGAGTCCTCAGAAGAATCCCCTATGTAGGGAACAGTATAGGTTCCTGGGAAGAGACCCCTATGTAGGGTAAACTGTAGGTTTAGTCCTCAGAAGAAACACTATGTAAGGTACACTGTAGGTTAAGTCCTCGGAAGAGACCCATTGTTGATGATGTATCTGTATATTTTGCAAATATTTTTAATCTGAAAAGTGACCTATTTGGGATGATATTTACTATGGGGAAAGCATATATTTTATCAGAAAATGAGACCTTAGAAGAAGTGTTTCTGACGGTTTGGTTGTAGGAAAGGCAAGTTGTAAAGAAAGGTCAAAGACTGTCTCTTTAGCGCAAAGTTCCACACACCACCACCCCACCCTCACCCCCACCCCGTTCTTCATACCAGATTGTTTACAAACATTGTTTTGGTTTTCCTCGTCTAGGTTCCCTGACTCTCCGCCTAGTTTGTCTGTTTGTTTCTTCAGTTTTTTTCTCTTTTATTTTTTGAGAAGTCAATCTTTTCACATATTTCTCTTCTGGTCTTTATGTTTAGTCCGGCCGATCCGATTGTCAATCTATCGAGTACCAGTGTAACACCCAGTGTACTCACCCGGTCAGGGAAGGGGGGGAGTGTTGCTCCTCTTGTCGAGACTGTGACTTTGACGGGAGGGTGGTCCCCAACGGCGCCAACTTTATGGATCCTTCCGACGAGTGCAATCTGTGTACCTGCTCTGTAAGTATATAGCAGGACTTGCTCCTGGTATTCATGTTGTGAGGTTTCTTTACCGCCTTGCAAAAATATTACCAACATCACCGCCTCACTGTTCAGAGTCAAGACTGCTATGATTGCAATCCACATGCCATCATCTGACATTGAAAATTGGCTGTGAATACTAAATTATACCAACAAATAAAAGTTCTTCGGACTATTTAACATACCATGTAATTTATTGTTAGGATGATTGACATTAGGATGGTTAACAAAATTTTCCGGTAGACACCCAGACAACCCCTCCACCCCCCCCCCCCAAGGTTTGCTCATGCCCTTCAGTGTCACAAACCAGTAACCGCCTCTCACACAAGAAACATCAGAGGTTTAAGAGCAGTTATCTGAAGTATGAAGGGACCCCTTTGTGGGGTATATTGTAGGGTAACTCTGTACGGATTAAGACAATCTACTTTCCCATTATTCGATCTCCGTTTGCTTTCTTTTGTGGCACCTATCGAATGCTACTTTTTGTCGTAGGTTTTCATTATTTGAGATATTATTTATCCAGAAACTTCAAGATGCCGGCCTAAATATGGTATTACAAAATTAATGAAATAATTCTTCTCCTTCTCAGTTTGGGTCCATCTTCTGTGACATTCAGGAATGTCCAGAGGTCACCTGCAGGAGTCCCGTCAGACAGCGGGGTGAATGCTGCCCTCAATGTCCCCAATGTCTCTTCGAGGGACGGGAGTATGAGGACAACAGCCCTGTCAGGAGCAGAGACCCCTGCGAGACCTGCCAGTGCCGCAACGGACGGGTGGAGTGCGACCTCGTCGACTGCCCTCCCTTGAGATGTCGAAACCCGATCATAAGGCCTGGCGAATGCTGTCCTGTATGTCTCAGTGAGTCACAGCAAATTTGTGGATTTTGTTAAGAGTTTCATAATACTTTCCTGATATCCGTGTATGAAAACTATATAAAATTTTGTAAACGAAAGGACTTTATTGTAAGTAAGAGAACGAGGGGAAAAGACTTGAATCGAACGAAGAAGTTCTGGCTGGGAACTAGATACAGACCAGTCAGAGGTCCAAGGTTCAAATCCCATCCTAGCCATAAACTTCTTTACTCAGTTCCATTTCCAAAAGTTGCTTAAAAATTGAAGAAATTGGTCGTATTGATATGACATCAAATGAACACAACACAAGTTTGATTTATTCAGGCATGAGCTTTTTCCGCAAATTCGCGGAATATCCGTGATTTCTTTTCTACCTCTGGGACAAAAACTATTATCCTAACACACTGTAGCATATGCAAACTGGAGCCTATACCGCAAATTTTGCTAAATTCCGTGATTTTTTTTTTTACCCCAGGCTAATCCCTGTTTATTGTCTTAGCACTCCTTGTGGTGCTTCAAGGGATTTTGCAGTTTGATGGCAAGAGTCAAAAATAGGTCAATTTTCATATATTTCATGTGTTCATGTCAAGTTTTTTAATTGATCCAGTATTTTCTTGCTTCCGTCCATATTTTTAGCGGAAACCTGTGATTATGAAGGCAGGACTTACCAAAATGATGCGGAATTTATGTCCATCTCAGATCCGTGTTTAAGGTGCCTCTGTCGGGTAAGTAGAAACTTTCCCTTTTCTCAAATATCCTTTAATTTCTAATTTTTTTTTCTTATTATTTTACCTAACATTTCAATATGATTAGTTTCTTAAGTTTAGTTTAGACATATAACTGGCTGACAAAAGCTTTCAATGTATTTAAGTTTTTTGTGGAACAAATATTTTCATATCTGTAATTCTCAAGTTGCTTACATAATAATTCAGTTTTCTCTTAATTGTGGTTTATTTCCCATTTCATAAATTCTAAAACCTTTGATTATATGTTATTGACCTAATATGCACATTACTTCATGTGTCATCTTTGAGAAATTCTTCCTTTTTTTCCAGGTGGAAAATTTGTAATTCGAAAAAACCCCAGCAATGAATATATACAAAATTTACCCCAAAAATTGACAAATCATTAAAGACTACAGCTGCAAAATGACAACACTCCTCAAAAATGTGTCTCGTTCATACCGATATTTCTTGTTCTTTTGAGGTACATGTTTATAGATGTTTTCATATCAAATATTCACTGGGCATGCACACCCTCTCTTGTTTTAATAGGAGGATTCCCCCCCCCCCCAGAGTGGTACCACTGTACTGTTAACGTGTAACATATCAAGACTGCTCAAAGCATATCTACTTCATTCATTGATTTCTGCAGATTGGCAAAGTATGTATGTATGTATGTATTTTAGATCCTCCTGCAAGCAGGAACTCGCGAAGAAGCCTCATTGGCTTATCAAAGCCGCAAGCTGACCGGAGTCAGTCTCTTACATTCATATTTAACGTCCATGATTATGAAATGTTAATTGTCAACAACTCTGTAACTGGACGACATACATTAATCTGGGAGTGACTTGAACCAGGGACCTTATGATTGAAAGGCACCGGCGATAACCACTGAGCTAACACTCCACAAAGTGACATGTCCTTCTGCTCAAATCATCTCTACATCTTTCATTGGTTTTATCGCAGGCTGGCGAAGTGACATGCCTCTCTGATGCCGTTACCTGTATCACTCAGTGCTCTCATCCCGTGAGCTTGCCGGAGCAGTGCTGCCCGGAATGTTACGACTGTTACTTCTTGGAGAGGACGATCCCCAACGGAGCCAACTTTGCAGATCCCGATAATGAGTGTCAAACATGCACTTGCCAGGTAAAGAGGGGTTAGCTCTGTCCAAAAGAGGGTTACAAAAGGGTTGTCCAGTGGGTTGACAATAGGGGTGTCCAATAGGGGTTTATATTAAACACACCTTGTACACTGTAACTAGCTTTCATCATCAGCTATATCTGCAACAGTTGAACGCGGTTAGCTTTACATTGCTAGATAGCAGAATTGAACCTTGATAGCTTTACATTGCTAGATAGCAGAATTGAAAGCCGATAGCTTATATAGCATTATTGATTACCTGATATTGGTCTTTGGATACTTACCTATTTAAGTTTCTGTTTATTTGCAACATTTTTTTAGACTTGCATAAAATTGATGAAGGATATGAATTATGTTCATAGCATGCATTTAATAGGATATATGAATCCCTGGCAGTCATAGCTATTAATAAAACTCAAAATTTGATCACTTAAATTTGCATGTGATTTGCTATCGATAGTACGGATCAGTGACGTGTCAACAACGAGAATGCCCGCGAACCACCTGCTCCAATCCTGTACCAGTACCCGGTGAATGCTGCCCTCAGTGTCTACAGTGCGAATACGACGGCAGAGAGTACGAAGACGACGCCCCGGTGTTCAGCAGCGATCCGTGCGAAACCTGTGTCTGTCGCCAAGGGGAAGTCATCTGTGCTCGCGCTAATTGTCCGAGACCACTCTGCCCCAACCCCGTGGAAGTTCCTGGCCGTTGCTGTCCAGAGTGCCCCTGTGAGTGAACAATTAATTTACTCAAGTTTTCTTTGCTAAGTGATGCCCCTAAACTGCACGACAACGTTTCCCTTGCAGCCTCCGACTTTTTACAAAAAGCAAATTACAATAATAAAATAATAAAAGTAATAAAATAGTACTTATATAGCGCGTTCATCAGCAACACTGCTCGAAGCGCTTTACAGGAATTGAAACAATTAATATACAGGAAATATTTAAAATACAGGAAACAATCAAACGCAAATAGTAGAAAAATATCGCCTAAAAGGTATAAACCATAAAACCTATAATAGGATAGAAAAATACATTAAAGCTATGGTGATAAAAATATACTGTACAGTTCAAACATCAAAGGCAATTCTAAAATAATATGTTTTCAGCGATGTTTTAAAATTGGCAAGCACATCTTTCAAAAAAAATTAATCAAGAGTTGATAGAGAAGCTCGTATTGAAACAGGTTACCCAAAAAGCAATGAAAGAACCGAATTGAATTGGGTTGAATTGAAGAAAAAATGAAGAAAAAAACAACTGAAAGTAATGTAAAGTTTAACCGTGTGTGGTATGTTTTGTAACATGATTTATATGTATGCCACCCTTTATGTCTTTGCCTGCAGCTGGTTGCGAGTACGAAGGTCAACGCTACTCTGATGGGGACGATTTCCTTTCCGAACGCGATCCATGCCTGAGCTGTGTTTGTAGCGTGAGTATTATTTAGTGTGGTTTTACCGGAACTGTTTCCATGGTGATTTATTTTTGTTTCCATGGTGATCTTGTCCAACCCTTTCCTCCTTTGTTTTTTGGTCTCCATGTTCTTCTCCTACTCGTTCATCAATACACCTCCTTTTTTTCCCACTGTTGCTTTTACACCGATTTCAAACACAGCAAATTTCTGTGACAGTGGAAGTATCACTTTTGTTTGATATTCAAAGTCAACAATTAAAGGAAATTTTGTTTTTATGACATCTCAGAACTCAGGTAGTAACTGAGCAAGTCATCACACCCTGGGAAGCTTGAAGTATTTTACACGAATCACTCCAGTATATTTCTACACAATAGGTGTGTAGTGAGATATCTTGAACTGGTGAAGTCACTTTGAAACTGAGGCGAAAAAGTCATTACAACCGTGGGTAGTAATAGTGAGATTTCAATTGTAGAATGAAATATAAAGTAAAAACTGACTTAGTACTGTCATGAAACCACAGATGCAACGACACGAATACCACCGTCACTACAATATATCTCTACTTGTACATCTCGTGTACTGTAATTGGGTTTCTCAGACATGGAATGTTTGTAGCCAAAGCGAGCGACGTGACATATTTTGGTGTCAGACAATGTTTAACTTGTATTGACGAGAAAAATATTTTACACTGTTAGTTGAAAATCTCTTCTCAGTACCTTGTTCCTAACTCAAGGTTGATTCTACGAAACCTAGTTTGGACTCTATAAACCCTCGGTTCTTCCCGGAGTAGATCACAGTGGGTAGTCTGTGAGGTCATCTGGGCATCTTTGTTACTAAAGCATCACTTAGGCTGTTATAATCCTCTTATTGATTTATCCTTGAAACCTGGAATGTTGACTTAGCTGTCAATTGCTCTCTATAGTCAGAATATCTTCAAACTGCAAATTTTGTTGCATAGAATTATTACTTTCATCTGTGGTTAGATGATTGTATTATTAGTAAGTTAAAGCCACTTCGCCGTAGGTATGTTGTGGGTATTAAAACTCATTAACACTGTCACTTTCGCGAGGATTATTATTATTATAATTATTTACCAGATTTATATAGCGCTCTTTTCATGCATAAGCATGTTCAAGAGCGCTTTACAATGACAATAAAATGACAAAATCTTTAAAATATGAAAAATAAAATGGACGCAGCTTAAATATTAATATAAATATATATATATATACTAAGGAATAATTTTAAAAACAATATAGATTTACAGTGAAATTCCTAGAAAGAAAAAGTGAGTTTAAAGTAATTTCTTAAAAGTGGCTAAAATTATCCGTGGTGTGTATTTATATTCTGATTGTCATATCTCTGCTATCGTTTTTTCAGTCCGGTCGCGTTGACTGTGTCTCTCAGTTGAGTAGATGCGTCACCAGCTGTTCCCATCCGGTGCAACCTCCCGATGAATGCTGTCCCGTGTGTCTCGATTGTTCGTACCTCAGGAGGGCAATCCGCAACGGAGCCAGATTCAGTAACCCAGACGACGATTGCCAAATTTGTACTTGTGAGGTATGTATATTAGATCCTCCTGCAAGCAGGAACTCGCGAAGAAGCCATCATTGGCTTATCAAAGCAGCCGCAAGCTGACCGAAGTCAGTCTCTTAGATTCATATTTTAACGTCCATGATTATGAATTGTCAATTGTCAACAACTCTGTAACTGGACGACATACATTAATCTGGGAGTGACTCGAACCGGCGTTAACCACTGAGCTAACACTCCCTTAAGTATGTCATCTTTAAGAATTTTGTTCGATGTAGAGGATGCTAGCATGCCGTGCAAAATAACAAAAAACAAGTAACCAGGAGAAATTATTGGATGTAAATACTCTGAGACAAAGCTGAAAGTTAAAAAAAAAATAAATAAAAAAAATGAAATTAGAATTTATCTGTTACATAGCACTGTTATAACCCTACCTGTGACCTCAGAGGGTAGTTCAAAACGTATGGGATGGTACCCAATTCTAGTTCTCACTTGAAACGTATTTTCTAGATGTGATGTGTCGGAGTAATTCAATACTGTGGATTTTTCCTGATGGACAAGACCAAAAATGAGAAATGCCTCTTTGGTTGTTAAAACACAATTATGGTAACTTTTGATGTAATGTCTTCTATCCATAAGATTACGTAAATTTGCTTTTCTTTCGTTCATCACCATAGCTAGCATAAATCATATCTGTAAAATTTTCATATTTTCCTATGTTCATCATTGTCATAAATATTAGTTTGGTTCCGTGACGTGTGAGGTCGAAGAATGCCCCGCTGTCTCGTGCAGAAATCCAAGGCGAGTTCCAGGTGAATGCTGCCCTCAATGTTCGGTCTGCGTGGATAACGGACAGGAGTACGCAGAGGGTGAAACATGGACCTCGACATCTCAGTCCTGCACGACGTGTGCTTGTGTGGTAAGAATTTTTTGAGATTTTCTTTATAGTTTATATATATGTGTAAAAGTAAGTTGGCTTAACGTTTCGATCCTAGCATTATCTTCTTCAGGAGGCTAGTTTATATAGTTATATATATATATAGATATATAGATATATACATCTATATATATATATATATATATATAGATATATACATCTATATATATATTTATATTGATATAAAGGAATATATATGTATATTTATGTATAGGAGTGACAGAAAAAACAAAACAAATATGCTGCATTTAGAGAAACGCTGCATCTCAAATAACTTAGTGAGTGTTTGGAAGTAAAAACAGCCCATGTTTGGTTTTTGCAAAGCTTCAAGCTAGTCAAGCATATAATAAATACGTCATTGATATAGCGCTAAATTACAAAAAGTTTCAAAGCACTTCACAAAAAAAAAAAGGAAATAAATACAGTGAAAACAAAAATTAACCAAATCAAAATAATCCTTCAGTACCAATGCAAAAAAAGTAAAAAACATAAGAGCTTATTAAAAATACAATAGGAGGTTCTATATAAAAAGCAAAAATAAAAACAATAAAAAAAAACAATTGGAGATTATAAAAGTACAATAAGACAAGTACAATAAGCATAGTAAAAGTACAATAAGCATAATTAGCTCATCTCCAGTGCGTGACCACTGAAGTTGACAAGTTGTAGCAGGAATGGAAATGTCATATTTTTTACTGTTGTAGATATATATACATACTTATGTCTGGTGTTAGACGGTTAACAGTAGAAGACGTTTGCATTGAGTATAAAGAATATATGTAAAGGATGCTTTACAAATTTAGCAAGGAGAAATGGTTCTAGTTTATGGGAAGGTGCACCCTCGCTTGAAATATTCATCACGATCAGTTGACGAGATATGAAATGCAGAGGGGTTCAAATTGATTCCAATTAGGTTTTAAAACAGACCATGAAACATTCTCAAATCAAACTATAAGAATAGACATTCTCCACCAATATTTTGTAGAATCTAGATGTTATGAATGTGTTTAAGGAGAAATAGATGATTTCTTGCTAGTTTCAATTAATGGTTATCTCCCCCAGGATGGCAGAACCACCTGTGAGGCGATTCCCTGTGCTACCAACCTACCATGCACCCATCCTGCTAGGAGTGTGGAGGGCTGCTGCAATGAATGTGATAACTGCTTTTATGATCGCCGGTACTTCTTGAATGGACAGAGATCCATGGATCCTTTGGACCCTTGCAGAATATGTGTATGCCAGGTAAGAACTGCTGAGAATGAACAGTGAATACCAGGTATGAACTGAGTATGAACTGTGAATACCAGGTATGAACTGAGAATGAACTGTGAATACCAGGTATGAACTGAGAATGAACTGTGAATGCCAGGTATGAACTGAGAATGAACTGTGTATATCAGGTATGAACTGAGAATGAACTGTGAATACCAGGTATGAACTGAATGAACTGAATACCAGGTATGAATTGAGAATGAACTGTGAATACCAGGTATGAACTGATAATGAACTGTGAATACCAGGTATGAACTTTGAATGAACTGTGGATGCCATGTAAGGAACTGCTACATGGTTAGATAACCCATGGATAACGAATATAACTAGGCATGACATTAGTTGTGAGACTGGGTAAATTATTATTGATAGATTTTAGGGAAAAAACGAACAGCGGGAAGTATAAATATTTGTGCATTTAATGAGTGCAGAAGATTAACAAACGTCTTATCTTCGAAAGAATTAGCTATGACACAAGAGGATGATGGATTTTGACAAGTTCAAAAGCCAGATAAAGAAGGGATGCCTACATGTTTAGCTATATAGGACACCCTATAGGAGGTAAATGCTAGTTTGTTTTGCAAGTGATTAGCTATTAAATCTAGATTTTGATATTTTCATGACATTTATTGTTCTAGGATGGAAACATGCAATGTGAGCCCAGAGAATGCCCAGAATTGACATGCAGTGACCAATATCGTCCTGAGGGAGAATGCTGTACTCGCTGTGCCAGTGAGTAAACGCCCCCAAAAAACATTAAGTAATTTACCACAATGGTGGTAATTCCTCTTTTTCGGAGGTGTGAAATCCGTCTTTGAAATGTAGTGAAGGGTTCTGGGAGTATGTAGCAAGTAGTTAGATGCCATAGTGTCAATAACAGCCAGAAGTCTGTGGGGCAAGAATCACTCATTAGCACCTTAGGCGGAATCAACTTATAACTTATTAAAATGGGGAAGGATTCTTCATCAATTTTTTGCATGTTTTTTTAATATTTTTCTTTCATTTGTCTTAACCCATTTGTCAGTTGTCTGTGGGCAAAGAGAGACAACTGTGCAATATTTTCCGGTTTTGCTCTCATTATTACACTGAATCATCTGTTTGCAGATTCAGAAGTATTTTTGTCTTTTTTTCCCTTTTTGGTTATAAAAGGTCACGTCATTGGATTTCTACATAAGACAAAAACAAAAGAACAATCTAAAGCTTTGTTCTATATTTAGACAATAGCTTGTCTTTATATCCCAGGGGAGGCAATTACAGCCTTAAATGATCCAATTACTTCTCGTTAGGGGTGCCTTACATCCCAACGGAGACTATTGTCTAACATGGTCACTTGTGTTGTGATAACTTCATTTATTATCAGATGGTCTTACAATGGTCTGTTTTTAGTAACACATTGTCTTGTCATAAATCGTGTTTTTTGAATGATGATGCTGGATTCTCGATCGATAAACCAGGATTATGAACGGATAAACCGGGTTTCAAGATCTATTGGGCATTTGGCTTGCCATAGACATTGCCTATATATATTAAGAGTTTTAGTTTCATGTTTAACAACGTTAACATAATTAGAGATAGAAATGGATTTTGCGTGATGTACCGTTACATAATTTTCACATTTAGGTACTCAGAATATTAAAGGGGTATTCCAGTGGCACACAATGTGACACTTATTTGGAGAAGAAATATATTCCACAAAGTTACTTGAAAAGGCCCATCTCAATATCTTGTACCAAACTTGAGATAGCAAATAGCACCAGAGTCACCTGTTTTGGGCCAAAAACAGGCAAGATTGAATATCTACCCAAGATGGTAATGCTAGCAACACTGAAAGCTCCTCTGCACAAATTCATGATTAACCACAGTGTACTATTTCAGTGGTCAAGCCAAATTTGTCTGCACACACAGGAAAGTAGTGCTGGCCATTAGAGCACGTGTGGTTACAATCATATGGTGGCTGGTCAATTAATTAGGTGCGCTCAAGGATGAATCCTACTGACAGTACTTGGGGTAGTTTATGCTATCAAGTTAATAAATGATTAATGCTTGCATGAATTTGAGGAGAACTAGGTTTTCTTTAGGCAGGCTTGACCATCATGTAGCTAAAACTTTTTGATTCTTCCCTGAAGTAGATGCAGTAGGTGGTGTATGATGTCATAGCGGCAAATGTTCTTCGACGGATTTACTTTCCTATCATAATCCTCTTGTTGAATTATCCTTGAAACCTTGGTACATTTGGAAAGTTTGCCTAGCTGTCACGATTCTCTGTATCTAATAATTTCATCAAAATGCAACATTAATGTAGAACTATATTTTTCTGCGCATACGAAAAACTGAGTTCGAATTATTGTAACGAAAATCGACAGTTTCAGCTGAATTGACATGACAACATCATCAACAGCTGCTGTTGCCAGATGACAAATACACCCGATCGACTTCAGACACAGGAATACCCCTTTAATGGTCGTCTACAAGTATTAAAGTGTGTTGGTTGCATGTTTTACAACATTCACATACTAACATTGTTAGTTATTTCATGTGTTGTACTGTTACATCTATTTTTGTTTTTACATACTTAGATTTTTAAGTATTTGTCTTCAGTTGTGAGTCCTAGTTTACATATGTAGCCATGGTTACATGTTTTTTACATTGTTAGTGATTTTGCATATTCACCTTTCAGAAATAGATAGTTTTTTTTGTATTTGCTGGAAGGGACAATTTTAACTAAAAATGTATTTCTCATTTTCAGACAGGTAAATCTTTTAGAAAAACAAAACGGTAGCTGGGTTCTGGGTTTGCTTTTAATTGGTAATTAATGGGTGAATTGCATGTCCTACACCTCACAGATTTGAATACATATTTTTTGAGGGTCGGTACGTCTTTGCTGGGTATACGTCTCCCGTCCACTAACCGGTTTTCGTCTCGCTATGTAACTAACCGGCAGTCTTATCTCGACAGAATGTGAATTTCAAGGTCAGGAATTTCTCGACGGGGCAAGGTTTCCCAGTCCGACCGATTCATGCTTTGTGTGTGAATGTTATGGAGGCAGGATCGGGTGTGGCATGACGGTGGAATGCCCACCTGTGACCTGCTCACACCCTCGGACGGTTGACTGCTGTCCGGTTTGCTCAGGTATCAACACCCCCTGCCCCACCCCCCCTCACGTATATCCCACTCCCTCTTTTAATACCTTCTATTCCATATATCTGCATATATATCCATCCCTTTCAACCCTTCTGATTTCCAATTAAACCAAGAAACACATTTAACGTTTAATTCGAATGCCATATTATTTTCACCATATTCATATATTACTTGAATTTTACTGAATATGCATGAGACTGACCTCAACAACGAACCCAAAATGGCCGTCGCGATCATACACAATGAATGCTTGTTATAGACAAGTCTAATTTTATTAAACATTTTTTCCCAAAGCATATATATATATATATATAGATCTCGGTCAGCATGTTTCAAGAATGTGACCAAACACAGCACCAGTATCTAATGTTAACATGAATGACAATCAAACATGGCTATTTTGAGTTTGATATAAAACATGATTTCATTCAGGGAAACGTTATTGGTAAAGTAAAATGTCAAGATATGTGATATTTTGGTTTCCAAAGATGAAGGGGCAGGCATTTTACCACCAATAATATTTTGCCAAAATTTTTTCTTCAGTATTCAGAATTGAACAAAATTAAATTTACCAGAAAACATATCACAAAATTTGATATTATTTTAAATTTTTTTTTAATGTGATGGAATGTAAAATTACTTAGCAAATTAGTAATAAATTGTTAAAAAATTAGTAATAAATAAAGGTCAGTGTGTCGCTAGTGAATGACTTTAAAAATTAACTGTTGAAGAGCTTGTGATTATATTTATTTAAGTAATATTATCTGCTTTTTTTTCTTCTTTAAATATTCACCAAACCATAATACAGCCTGGTAGATATGCAGCTCACCCAATTAAAATTGGTAATCTCGAAACAGCTTATATAATAAATGCTTCGTAAATATTTTTGCAAACTTTGGCTATAAATTCACATATTTTGAGTTCTGTTTTGGTGTAGCTTGCTTTCAAATGGATGGTCTGTTTTGCCGGCAAAAATGATTTTCCCTAGCCTACATTTATTTTTATTTATTTTTTGCATCAAAGTAGAAGGTGAAGATGACTTTTGTCTATATTAATACCATAATCGGTTGGTATTTTCTATCCAAAAATTAAAAACTGTTAGAAGGCAGTGTGAGGTTAGTTTTGGATCGAAATGATCACTTTTAGTCCAGAAATGTAGAATTTTACTCCAACGTAATACAAAAAGTGCACTGCTATAATTATAACTGCCAGTTTTTGTGATATTCCCCGTAAAATTAAGTTCGGAAATTCTCCCTTTTTGAAGAAAAAATTGAAAAAAAAAACATGACATTGGCTCATCTGTCAAGGCTTAATTGTTGACAGTTAATCATTGAACTGTGAATAAAAAATTCCCCCCAAAATGTCTTATTTTTCCTTAAAAGTGCTTTTTAGCGTAAAGTATCTTTTTGTGTTCATTAAAGGCACCTCGGTAAATATTATTTTACGCGGGATACAGCGGGCAATTGTGAATACACGCTAGGAACAATAACATCCGTCCAAATGTAGTCTGATTAAGGAGAAAAAAATAAATATATAACCTGGTTACAAGCTCAAAAGTGCTTCCTTCACTGATATTTAAACGCATCACACATTATTCCATTCCCATAATATCATCCTGCATTGAGAAATCTGTAGTCATATTTAGCTCAGTTTTAATAAAAACATTGATTGCTTTTATAATCAAATTATGTATCAGAAGATAAAACAAATGATCACTTTGAAATACTATTCTTAATGATTGAACAGCTCAACAAATCATAGGATCTTTCGGAAGTAAGTAAAAATGGCACCTTTTTCCAAATGCACAATCACATTCATTTTTTTCGAATTTGATAATTTAAAAATTCCTCATTATTTTTCAGTAATTAAATAGCATTCTTGTCAAGGATGTAAATATTTGTTTATCAATTTTTATGATAATATTTGTGAAGTTAACTCATGTAAAGATTGTGGCACCTATTTCAAATCGCACAATCACCAATTGTTATTTCTTTTCGGAATCGATAATGTAAAAATTCCTAATTGTTTTTCAGTGTTTTTAATGTTCCTCACAACAATGTTGATATTGTTTTTGTTTATTCTATGAATAATATTTGTGAAGCTGACTTTTGTATGTAAACATTGTGAAATTCCATTTGGTGCCTCTTTCAAATTGCACAATTACAATTGTTACTTTTCAAATTTGATGATTTAAAAAAAAAAAAATCCAAATTGGTTTTTGCTTTTGATAGCATTATATTTGGGCTTAACATATGACCTTCCATCTTTAATCCTACCCTCTAATCCAATCCCATATCTCTCCTAATCTCTCCCAACCACTCAGTTTTAATCTCGTTTTAAAACTGGTGACAGTTTTGTCGATGTTCGCACGCTAACATATTAAAACGCTTTGTCGGCTTATTGTTTGCATACTAATGGTAATGTTGATTCTCTATGGTGAAACTAATTAATATTTCTGTTGACTCATATTTTAACATGTTTTAAATATTTTAGCAAAGTTTCTAATTCATAGTTAATTGAAAGTGTTTACTGCTAAATTATGCACACTTATCTCTACTAACCTTTATATGTCATTTTAATGGGAAAAAAAAAACCCAAACTAAATTATGACATTTTGTATTTTATATTAAGCTTTCTTTTTAATTTTCAGAAATTTGTTACTATTAACATAACTCAGTTTGATATATATATAAATATATAAATATTACGATCATACCATCTTAATCTGTTTCATATCCTGGCTGCTGTTGTTAAAGATATAACAGACAGCCTTACATTTCTTTACTCAACAATAAAATCAGTCCTACTTTAGTATCGTCTTTCGTTGTCTTAATATTTCATGATATTCACAGTTAAATAAATATTGAAATTATAAGCCAAGGATGAAATGCATTTATTTCGATTGGGAATCGTGGTAAATTGATCAGGTGAAATTCACAGAAAAGCTAAAAAAATTAAAAAACACAGTCAGGAGAATTAAATAGATTTAACTCATTGTTAGTTAAATTACTGAACTGATGAATCTATGAATATTCACATATGTTAATTATTTGATATGGAATCATTGAAATTTTGATCAGGTGAATTCACAGAAGAACAAAAAGCAAAAAGAATCTAACAGTCTTGAGAATAAAAATTGATTTAACTCAGTGCAGGTTATATGCCTGAACTGATAAATCTATGAATATGCATGTATGGTAATTATTTGATATGGAATAACGCAAATTGTATCAGGTGAATTCACAGAAGAACAAAAAAGATTAAAAAAATCAGTCAGGAGAACAAACTCAGTTGAACTCAGTGCAGGTTATTTGCATGAACTGATGAATCTATGAATATTCAATCATGTATGACCTTTGACCTATACTGTTCAAAACTGTTAGAAAATGGGTGTGAAAGTTCAAAGATTGTGCTTTAATTTTACCTTTTTCTTTTCCCCTCTGTTTTAAAGAGCTGCACAAAGGAGAGTATAACGTAGATGAAAAACAAAGATCTATCAAATTGTTAATCATATTCATATTTTTTATTTTGATCTCTTCCGCTTCCCCCTTACCAAAAAATTAAAAAAAGGCTGCGAATATAACGGCTACGAGCTGGGCAACCGAGAGGAGCTTTCTATCAGCGAGGAGTGCGTCATATGTTCATGCTTGGTAATATTTCCCATCTTTTCTATATTCAATTTTTTCCCTTTTTTTTTGTGAAATCTCTACTTATATTTTTGTATTTCCATATTTTTAAATCTTTTTTACTGTTAACTTGAAGACAATACCTAGTGCTTGAAACGACATTTTGTGCTCAAATTTTTCTGCAGTTTTGCGATACCATGTTGAAATTTTAAAAGGAAAGACCAGCTAGCTGCATGAAAGAAATAGTCTGTCACATAAGCACCCCCCTTCCTCCCATTCCCCCCTCCCTTCTGCCACCACCCAAATCACACTGCAATGATGAAATAATTGTCAAATTTCAACATGAAACAGTAAATTTATTAGACCATTTAAAATTCTCTGTAAGAGATTGAACAGTCGGTGACTGGATAAGAAGGAATATCGACATCACCGTAACCACGTGCCTCTCTTAGAACGTTTCTCTAAGAAACGAAAAGACCATTTGATGTGTGGTGGCTCACACTGGCTTTAATTAGTATTCCATAATGATTAAGACATGACTCTTTAAAGTGCTTGCAGTAATTTTCCATATTAAAGATGAAGTGAAGATAATAGTCCAAATACCAGTCTGTACTCTCCTCAAGTTGTTTCATCTCTTCAAATGTTAGAATTTTTTTTATCTGTGGTCGTCTCATTCATAAAATTAAAATGTATGTATGTATGTATGCGTGTATGTATGTATGCGTGTATGTATGTATGTATATTAGATCCTCCTGCAAGCAGGAACTCGCGAAGAAGCCTCATTGGCTTATCAAAGCCGCAAGCTGACCGAAGTCAGTCTCTTACATTCATATTTAACGTCCATGATAATGAATTGTCAATTGTCAACAACTCTGTAACTGGACGACATGCATTAATCTTGGAGTGACTCGAACCGGGGATCTCGAAATCTCAAATCTCGAAATCTTGAATCTCGAAAATGCCAGTCGATGTGAAAATTTCTGTGAAAATGAAATGTGGCTGAGATCGGACATTCTTGATACTGTTAATGGCGCTATTATAGACTACAATGTTTTTTGTTTTTAACAGAACGGTGTCGTGAATTGTATCGAAGATCCAGAATGTGATGCATCCAGTAGTTATGACGGTAAGGGGGGATTTAATGCCATACCTTAGCTGTGCAAGTGTGGTGGAAGTATGGTGTGATACATAACAGTATTGGTTAATGAAATGAATGGAGTGATTGGTGTAATATCGGTGCAAGCATGGTGCAATACATACAGAATGTTAAATGGAATAAATGGTGCACCACTGGTGCGAGTATGGTGTAATACTTTCAGTGGGGTAAGTGTGATATTGTCTCAGACTATTGGAAGTATGGTGTTGTTAATGTGGTAAATAGCGTAGTGCTGGTGTAAGTCTTGGGTGATAATTCCCAGAAGTGTTGATGGTATTGTCGATCGATTTTGAGTCATGTCATAGACAAAGAGACCTTGCAGGGGGTGGGTTGTGGGGTGTATGGGGGGGGGGAACCTGGTCCCTCTTTACAGAGGACCGAAGGGATTTAATTAAATTCAGATGATCGTGTCGGATATGATTCTGCTCATTTAACCAATGACGTGCTGTGATTGGTGGAGATATTTGAGATAAGAGATCCATGTTTATCTTATTTCTGAAGTTGCTAAGCTGCAGTTTTATCCAGATCATAAGCAAGTCAAAAAACATCCTCGTTAAGCAACCTGGGAGTCATGTAAAGTCACTTCACGATATGTCGGCTGCACAGACAAAGAGACTTGGTTGTTTTGTCTGAAGTTGGTGGAAGTTGGGTGGGATGGTGGTGTGAGAAAAAGATGTCTTTAACGGAAAAGTTGTGATGTGATGCTAATCTGCAATTTGACAAGTTTAGTACTATCGTCTAAAGGTCCTGATTCATTGAAATGTATAGCCAAATAAAATCCCTCTCTGGAGAGGTAAATTGCATTATGCATATTATGTTAAGAGACCATTAAAAATTTAAAAAAAAATTATATTTAATTTTTTTTTTTTTAATTAAAAATTTTAAGCGCTGTGATCTTTTGTAGGGCGCTCTATAAAATGCATAGTAATAATCATAATAATAATTAAAAGATCGTATATTCCTGGTCTGTGCTCGATCCAATATTTCCAGCCACATCAATTGTTGAGCCTCTGGGTTTATTAACTTAACCGAGCCGTGTATTTCGGTTTCAGACGGCAGCTGTGATTTCAATGGAGAGCTTTACTACGACAGTCAGCGGTTCACCAATCCTCTTGACCCTTGCGTGACCTGCAATTGTGCCCTGGGGATTGTCCAATGCCAGGAGAAACCCTGCCCGTCCGTGTCCTGCATCCACCCGAGATTAGAGGGCTGCTGTCTCGTCTGCGACAGCGGTGAGCGCATCCCTACAGATATTTGTAATTGAAAAATGTTTACCGTAGAACAGACAAAGAAAAAAAAATTAATAAAAAAAAAAAAATTAAGGTAAAAAAAAAAAAATTAAGTAAAAAAAAAAAAAAAAATTAAAAAAAGAAAAATTAAGTAAAAGAAAATAAAAAAAAAATAAATAAATAAATAAATTAAGTACAAAAAAAGAAAAGCAAATAGACAAAAAGATAAAAAGGAACGAAAGCGCCTTATCTGTCTCCTCTTGACTAAGACAATTGCAACTCTCCAGATGTTTGTATTTTATTTATTTATTTTTCATAAATAATAAAAGAATTAAAAGACTAAATGGTATTCTGTCCAGCATCATATTTTTGGAACTTTTTCGAAAGCTATTCGCACTGATTTCATATGTTATGGTTTAAAGGTTCTCTAGATTTAATTTATTGAACAATTTTATTGATTATATATATATATTTTTTTTTTTTTTACTCAGGGTGCACGTACCTAAACCAGAGTTATGCAGAAGAAGAATCATTCCAGAAGCCAGACGATGCATGTCAGATGTGCACTTGTTCGGTGAGGGATGTCAAACATTAGGGTGTGATGAGGGGGGGGTGGTAAGTACTTGTGGGTGGGGGAGGGGGTGCTCTTACCCATACGACAGGGAGAAGTCGCTACTAGGTGGTGAGAAAGAGAGATGGGGTTGGAACTTGGGGTGGGGGAGGGGTGCTCTTACCCACATGATCAGGGGAAGTCGCTACTAGGTGGTAAGAGAGAGAGGGGGTTGGGGGAGCGGAGGGGGTGCTCTTACCCACAAGATCAGGGGAAAGAAGCTACTAGGTGGTAAGAGAGAGAGATGGTTGAGGGGGGAGGGTTGCAGACCCACAAGGTCAGAGGTTACTAAACCGCACACCCCTGCGTTAATTTTTTACTCAAACTGTGATCACTATAATACTGGTATGAGGAAATCAAGACTGTATCTCTACTCTGAACCATTAAATATTTAAGAAATCCAAGTTTAGAGATGTATCACTTCAGGTTTTGTCTGGTTTGTACCTTTCCTGTTTCTCCTGTGTTTGGACTGTTTATGTCTTTCAAATAATTTGTGAAATGAGTTGATAACTCAGAAAATCTGGAGTATACTTGTATGATTGTTGAGCAATAGTTTGCATGAACTTTCCCCTCCCCCTTCCCCTCCCCCCCCCCGAAAAAAAAGAAAGAAATTTTGTTACTGTTTCTCTTCCAACAAAGAAGAGGCAATCGTATGTGACCTTGTCCGCCCTCTTTTGGTGATATTGGTATGATTCATAAAAAGAAACGTTGACTTTCGAATGTAATATTGTTATAATACATATTTAACGTAACCAGTCGTTAGTAATGTTTCATCACTATAAATGTAACCAACCATTACGTGAAAACTAAAAGACACTCCGAATTAAATAGTGGAAGCGATATATCTTTCATATTTTGATTTTGAATTTTCACGTATGCATTAATTTTGTCATATTTTCGTTACTCTCTTGACTCAGTCTGGGAGCCTCATCTGTAACGTTGAAGTCTGTCCAGAACTTCCCGAGTCTTGTGACGTGGTCTTTGAAAGAGCTGGGGAGTGTTGCCCGTCCTGCCAGTCGGGACAAAGTGAGCATTTAATTTGTTTTTTTCTACTCGATATCAATGGATACTCCATCTAAACTAAATTGTTGGAAGGTTTCTGTACCTTCCGGTCAAACCCACTTTCTGGTTGCATGTTGTATCACAAAGATATGAATTTTTTAGAGTTGATGATATTTTGTGAAAAGGTATCTGGCAACAGCCAGACTGAATGACGTCATCAAGACATTGAGCTCAGAATGTTTTTCTTCCTCATTAGAACATTTTATTTATAAATCATTTTATACATTTTCTACTCAAAGTTTGCATTATTTGCCACTTTCTGATTGCATTTTGTATCACGAAGATATGAATTTTTTAGAGTTGATGATATTTTGTGAAAAGTCATCTGGCAACAGCCAGACTGAATGATGTCATCAGGACAATTGAGCTCCAAATGTTTTTCTTTTTCTTTATAACATTTTATTAAATCAGTTTAATATAATTTCTACTCATAGTTTGCATTATTGATGCAAATATATAGAGAACCTTCACTGCTATTAAAACAAAACCATTTTCAAATTTATCAAGTTTGAAGAATTAATCAAAAAGACTGGAATATTAGCTTCTGGTAAAGTTTCTGAAGAGCATTTGCCTTGATGACATCACAGATCACCTTAATAGTGGAAGACACTTCTTGGATTAAGGCAGGGGTTCCCTAACTGGGGTGCATGAAACCCCAAGAGGTGTGTGAGTCCATCCCAGGGGGTTCGTGAGACATTTCTGAAAGTCAAAACTAGAGTACTTTTTGTTGAACTAAAATCTGATATATCATATAATTTAGTAATGTACAACAGTCGTACCTATCGACAAACTGTCTACAATGTTACACTATGAACTTGATCTTTTACGAAGCACTGTTATGCGTATTATAGTATAATAATAATGACTCAGAACGTGTCTCAAAAAGTTGGGGGTTTGTGGACAACTCTGACATCCACAGGGGGTTCGTGGGGGGTTAAAGTTAGGGAATTCCTGGATTAAGGGATGGTTTTTATAGCCAGTCAAAAATAGTTTACATATTTAGTCAACTATATATCTTGACTAACGGAATAGATATTGATATGGGACTTTCAACTAACACTTTGTAATATAATTTTTATGTTCCATATAAGTGTCGTAGCGTCTGTATTAAATAATGAAATAACCAGTCAAGGCTATAGCACAACCCTCATTATGTTGGTGAGAGTGGGGATTACTTTCTTAATCCAGTCTTTAGCTCTTAATCTCACAAAGGAAAGGCAGTATTTGTTTATTATTTCTAACGTGACATTGATACCTACAGTTAACCTGCTTTCGAACACCCACACCACATCTCAGATTAGGTAACTTTATTTATTCGTTTTTCCCTCGTCGCGTATAGCCGAAAATTGCTACAATAACGGCATCCGATACAACAACGGAGAAATCTTCAAGAATTTCACCTCCTGTCAGCAATGCCAGTGCCTGGACACCATCAACTGTGAGACCATTCCATGCGATCCCGCACCCTGCACGCACCCCGTCACCAGGCAGTGCTGCCCCTCTTGTATAGGTAAGAGACAGATTGGTCAATTGGGGGCTTCCTGGTGCTGAGAAGTTTTGGGTAGTATTTTTGGTTTATTTAAGTAAATCCCATTGGTTTTATGGGAAGCTAACAGAAGCTAATTTGATACCCTATCGATGTGATGATCTTGGATGAGGAACTGCGTAAACGGTAGCCTTCTCTTTTTCGATGAGTGTCCAGAAAACTATGCGGCGGGATGTTTAATCGTCTCACCCATTCCTTTCTCCGGGGACTTAGCATCGCCCCAGAGGAGAGTGTCTCAACATCTGACCACTTTCAAATACTAAGGAAGATGAAAGCATCTCATTTCAACATCAGTGCAGTGCAGACTGGGTGAACAAAGTCATCTGGCATTTTCGAAATTCGCAAGTCAGAAATGCACCGAATCCACGAAAGAATTAGCTCCACAACACTGTAAGGCATCAATCTGTGGATAGGCCAAAAGAATCTGGTTTTTGTTTAGGTTTAGAATCAGGAACCTACATGTGGGATGGACACACTAACAGCTTTACACCACACCTTTACTCTGGTAGGTTTCGTGGTCGCTGCTTTTTACAGCTAATGTTAAAATGTGACTTTTAGCTATTTTGGCGTTTGGAGTTCAGTGAAGGGTAATGTCTGTTAATCTCTTCTAAGATGAAGGCTTAGAGATGATTCATGATGCTAAGTTTGTCTTCTTCTGCTCAGCTAACACGATTTGCAGGAAAAAGGGAGATGTGATAATTGTTTCAAATCAACTTTACATCTGTAAGGACAAATATATAAGATAGAAGAATAATTGATGAACTTTAAAAGAGTTAATCATTTTTTCAGGTTGTCATTACCACGGTGAGAACTGGATTTCAGGAGCTGATTTTGCTGACCCGAGGGACGACTGCGGAATCTGTCACTGCGAGGTAAAGGCATTTTTGTTTAAAAGCACAGGCATGAGCTTTGTGATTCCTTTTCTACTTTGGGGACAAAAACTATGATCCTAACACACTGTAGCATACGCAAACTGTAGCCTATACCGCAAGTTTTGCAAAGTTCTGTGATTACTGTGTTTTTTTTCACCCCAGGCTCATCCCTGAAGAGCAATTCACTCCTGGTTCAATTTGCTAATCCAAATTTCTGAAAATAACGGTTTTTAATAATTGTTTTATCTGTTCATCAAAACTGTGTTCATTAACTTTAATCCATATTATCCAGAAAGCTTATTTCAGATTGAGTTGCAATTTGGAAGGTGACTTTAAATAAAAAATTCAAGTTTGGTTCCTGAGTGGAAACCTACTTTGCTTTACCCAGCTTGGAAGCCGTTGGCCTACTAGATGTGAGGATAGCATCGCAACGATTATGCCACCTATATAAATCATGAAACTGGTGTTAAATATTCTAGTTTAGACATAGTGTATATAGTCCTTTCTCATAGTTATATCTTTGCCTTATAACATATGATCATATTCATATTTTTCTAACTTATTTTCTTCTACCATTATATAAAGTCCCTTTGTTGTTGTTTTTTCTGTCCCTATTGTTAGAATGGCAATGTCTTTTGTCAGAAGGTGCCATGTCCTTCCCTGGATTGCCCTCACCAGACCCAGTTGGAGAATACCTGTTGTCCCACCTGCATCGGTGAGTTGGCCATTTCAAAATCACAGTGGGATCATTTTCATATTTTGTTTATTTCCTCAATATCTTGTTTTAAATATTAAACCTCTGGTTAGCCATTAACTACCAGACATTTCGAATTTCTTTGCCTGTGTGATTATCAAATGAACTCTCAAACCCTGACAATTATCGCAAAACAAGTTAAAATTGTTTTTGTTTGTTTGATTGGTACAAGAGCTGATGTTTGTTTGCTATCATATATATCTGGCCAGTAGTTGTTGATCATTAAAGCTAGGTTTTGTCAGCCAAGGAACTGGGACTTCTATCAATAACTTGGAGTGTTAGCTCATTGGTTAACGCCGGTGCCTTTCAGTCATAAGGTCCCCGGTTCGAGTCACTCCAAGATTAATGTATGTCGTCCAGTTACAGAGTTGTTGACAATTGACAATTCATAATCATGGACATTAAATATGAATGTAAGAGACCGACTTTGGTCAGCTTGCGGCTTTGATAAGCCAATGAGGCTTCTTCGCGAGTTCCTGCTTGCAGGAGGATCTAAAATACAATACATACAGACTTTGGATCCCTGGTCAGGAAACTTAGTGTGTATTTGTCAATTTTCCTGAGGAATTGTGACATGTTTTGCTTTTATTGTTTCTTTGCTTGTGTCAGAGGTTGATTGTGTCTATGACGGTACTACTCAGGGCCACGGTACCATCTTCCCGCACGCAGAGGACGAATGCCAGGAGTGTAGCTGTAACGACGGAGATGTGTACTGCCAACGCAATCCATGCACCCAACCACAGTGTCCTTACCCCATTAGAGGGACCTGCTGTGACACTTGTGATGGTGAGTAATGCATTATCCAAATAGTTGCTTCACCCCTCAAGAAAGTTTCTTTCCTTAACCAATTTTCCATCTTCAAGAGGTAACAGACAATATGATCACTGACTGTCATCCCTTTAATTTTTAATTGCAGGCTGCTATTTCACGAGCGTTGAATATTCATCCGGTGAAATCTTTGAGGATCCCACCACTCCCTGCCAGGAGTGCGAGTGCCAGGTTAGTCAAAATTAAGGGTTTACAGGCATGAGCTCGGGACAAAAACTATTATCCTAACACACTATAGCATACACAAACTGGAACCTATACCGCAATTTTTGCAAAATTCTGTGATTTTTTTTTACCCCAGGCTCATCCCTGGGTTTCACATATCGTTGAATAATAAAATATTTGCATATTCATGAGGTGAGGTCATTTGGAGATCTTCCTGTTATATAGATGAGTAATAGAAGGTCATTTTTATATTGAAATAGCAAAGTCGTTGAATATTCATGAAGTGAATTTTTGCTAAGATCCCACTTCCTTCATCAGGTTTGTGAGTGTGACAGGTCAGCAAGAATGCTCCCTTTTAACGTCCACCTCTTCCCTTTCAAATATCCGTAGGAAATATGTCCTTGCTTGTGAAAGATATATGTGAAAGAATACCTTCATTTGTTCATTGAATGACATTTTTCTTCTGCTATTATACCTTTGCTGTGATAATGGTGTCATACTTTAGCTACCTTCCAAGAAGACTACACATCCTCATAGCCATGGTGCATTTTGAAGCGATACTGAACGAGAAACCTGAAACCCAGAATCCTGTTTATAGAATGATGTAGTCTGTATATATGATAAGATCCAACAGTAATTCTCAACAGTGTTCTCATTAACAACCCTCTCAGTCATAAGAAATTAATTTTCTGTTAATTGTTCAAATTTGTTTTAGCCTCTGAAGAAGATCCTGCTAGGATCGAAACGTCAGGCCAACATAACTTTGACACATTCTCTTACACTGGCTCTTTAGTGGATAAACAGTTTGCTAACAGTTTTGTTTTATGTTGTTTTAGGTTCAGAAAAGAAAAACAACTTTTTTTGCATTAATGTTTTAAAGGATTTAAATTAATTTCTCACGATTGAGAGTAGGTTTAAAGATCAGCAAAGTTGTATTCGAGGTTGTTTCTACTTCTCAATTTACATCTTTCATATAGAGTTCCTTTTCCCTTTTCCCCCCAGGCCGGTTTTGTTAACTGCGTGGAGTTAGAATGTTCTGAGCCTCCCTGCGGTTACCCGGTCAAGTTGTCCGGGGAATGTTGCGCCACCTGTCAAGGGTGTTACTTCGGTGGACGTTCGTACAGGAACGGAGAGAGCTTCAGCAATCCAGAAAACTCCTGTCAGATGTGCGATTGTCAGGTTAAGAGATAATTTGTTTTTAAATCTCAATTGAGATATTAGTTGGAATAGCATTAGTAATAAATAAAATCAATCAAAATATCAGACAAAAACTCACCAGAAATTAAGAAAGGACTGTTTCCAGCTTAGAATGCGGGAGGGATGCAACGATGCGGTTTAATCCACATTAAGGTGTGGTTCGAACACGGCACGCAGCTGTATGTAGGTCTATAGGTGGTTGCACACGGTTGTGGAGACTTGTGTATTACTTGAGTGGACTTGAAAGGTGTACACGTATGTAACAATGCTGTAAACCATGGTGACAATATGACAGTTGTACAGTAGCACAATACGGCAGTAGCAAAGTACGACAGTTAGACAGTATGTCAATCGTTCAGTACGACAGTAGCAGGTCATCTCTCGTCAGACCTAAGCTGTTCTTATCAGACAAAAACTCACCAGAAATTAAGAAAGGACTGTTTCCAGCCTAGAATGCCGGACGGATGCAACCAGTGTGGAGACTTGTGTATTGTTTGGTGGACCTGCTTGAGTGTGTATTGCTTGAGTGGACTATGTAAAAATGCTGTAAACCATGTGGACAATATGACGGTGGGACAGTACGACAGTATGACAGCAAATTGTACGACAGTAAGCACAGTAGGACATTAGCACAGTACGACAATCGGACAATATGACAGTCGAAGAGTACGACAGTAGCATATCATCTCTCGCCAGACCTATCAAGCTGTTCTAAGTTCTGTATGGAATTATTTTCAAATGTGAAAACCTTGTTTTATCAAAACCCAACAAAGGAAACCAATTCTGTGGCTTTTCCTCTGAGTGATTGGTTGCATACATGAGAAAGAAAGTTGTTGCAGTGCCTGTGCATTAAAGTACATTACACACACAAAAATACAATACCCATTGTCAAACCTTAGTGAGTTCACCATTTTTCTCATCGGTGGGCATGAAGTAATCTCTAAACCAAGTTGAGATTTTCACTGTTCACTGTAAATATACTCAACAAGAGACCAGTTTAGTCGCCATCATGCCGGGGAGGCTTTATCTAGCCGAATGTGTGCTCCTGCGATTTTTTGTTCTTTGTTTTCAATTTGTGTAGCACTTGAAATTTAATCGCTCCGTGCATGGAAATGGTTTGATAACCAAACTATGCCTTAAGTGACGTCAAATCTATATACAATGTCCCGCAATAGCTTCATGCCTGATTCACTGCACATCACAGTGGTAGTGTACTAAGATTCTTCAGCATTTCCTTCTTACTAGTTTCACATGCTTCGATAAACCGATGACTTCCGACCTCCAGTTCTGTGTATTAAACATTCCTGCATGAAGTTTGGTTATCCCATAAATGGGTTTTCATCATTCCTGTAAAAGTGGCTTATCTATGTATCTATTCTAACTTCTTTACAATTTACAAGGGTGAAATCAATATTTATTTCATCACCAAACAAGGCAGAAGGGTTTCTTCCGAGCAGAAGTAAACTGTTGCCACAGGCAATGATTAGCGTGACATGCAAACATGCTCATTGCCAAATTTCCATTTTCTTTTCCATTTTGGCTACAGTTTGGTAACGTCACCTGCGAGAAAGGTAGATGTCCGTTTACGTCTTGTGAATATCCCACCGAAGATGAATGTGGCTGTCCTATCTGTGATGGTACGTAGGTTTATTATTTTATAGTCAAACATTTCACTTTTAAATTTTGTCAGGAAAAGACACATCTGTGTAAAGCTGAGAATAGACCCTTGCATACCAAACTATCCCTTAGCAACCCCATTTTGTGATTTTCCCGAAGGCTAGATGTGATGCATAAATATTTTCTATGGCCTAAACTCACCCAGTATATAACTATCTGGATGGTGATTGGCAAATAAAGCTACACATTTATCTTATTTCATTGTAATTTTTGTGGCAAAAAAGTTGGTAAAAACATCAGCACTCACAAAATTTGTCCAAACTTGGGGATTGCAGCTAATGACTACTGCAGGCATGAGCTTATTCCGCGAATTCGCGGAATATTCGTGATTTCCTTTCTACCTCGGGGACAAGAACTATTATCTTAACACACTGTAGCATACGCAAACTGGAGCCTATACCGCAATTTTTGCAAAGTTCTGTGATTTTTTTTTTACACCAGGCTCATCCCTGCTATTGTGACAGACAGAATGTTCACTCTCAGATTCCATCAGACACTAACTGGTTTACCGATCAGGTCTTTTTTGTCCTGGAAACCTAGCTGGTGACCAACCATAATATATCCAGCGAATCATGTCTGGGTTATAACCTGTAGTGTAGGAAGCTCCGCACTAGACATGTGCCTATCTTTGGCTGTCTTTCTTAGTTCGGATGATGAAAGATATATATATTAAAATATCCACACATAGAAGGGTACACATCGAGATACATAGATACATGATGCTGATAACTATCAAACTCAAAAGAAAAATGACCTATTGTATATGTATTTTTCCCTTTTATTTTTCTCCTGTAGGCTGCACCTATAGAGGGGTTGAGTACCGGGATGGTATGTCCTTCCACGATCCTCAAAATACTTGCAGGGAGTGTTCCTGTTTGGTAAGCAATACCCCAATCATATGGTTCTTCCTTTCTGTAGGTTGCACCTAGCTAGGGGATGGGGGAGTGGGCCTGGTACCAAGGTGGTATCCTTCCTTGATTCTTGTTTCTGATGGGGAAATGCATACCATCCGAGAGAAAGGTTAAATAAACTGTTCATCGATGCAGTGCACACATGACCACACTGACTCTTACTCATCTTCTCATCACCTTCAGACTACTATCTGCGAAATGAAACTGGGGGGAGGGGGTGAGGGAAGGGAGAGGATGGGGTGGTTCTGTTTTTTTTTTTTTTTTTTTTTGGTTCTTTTGTCTAATTGTAATGTTCTGTATTTTTTCAGGGAGTGTCACTAACCGACAAGCCCTATAGGGTTTTTTAGTATACTTCCTTTCACAAGTTTTGTTTCTGATCTCCTATGTCATATGTCATACTTATGTTGTGATAGAACAAAAATAAATAAATGAAATAAATGAAATCAAATCTAGTAATTTCCTCCTTCAAATCCCATCCTGTATTTACGACCTCAAATTATTATCACTCAGAAAGGTTTATTTATAAACTGTCAGCCTGTCCAATTTCCCCAACCCTAACTGTTTCCATTCCGCAAATCAATCACGCTCGTGTTGCAAGACCGTGCCTACCTGTCTCCCCACGACCGATGCACCATTATCTGTAACGATCACCCTGTATTTCATTCATGACCCCTTATCATTGTTCTCATGCAGAAAGGTTACATAAATTGCCAGCCTATCCAGTGTCCCCAAGCCCCCTGTTTCCATCCGGCCCTTCAACCAGGCCAGTGCTGTGAGACCTGTGACAGTTGTCAGTACGAGGGACAGACGTATCAGAACAGACAGGAGTTTGCAGACAGCATCGATTCTTGTAGAGTCTGCACCTGTACAGTGAGTATATATATATATATATATGGGC
>JAIPMN010011081.1:0-10981 GCA_020650975.1 Apostichopus californicus
GTCTACAATCTGCCCAAAGTCGGATAATTAGGCTACATGTTTTCCATCTAATTATAGCTCGGGTCCAAGACACAAAACTTAACTTATACCTTTCTTGTTTAAAGAAACAAACCAAGCCTAGTATCTGTTTTGCCAACGTGTCTAATACGGGGAATATTCCTACGAAAATTTTGCACACGGTTAACCCACATACAGACCGTACATTTATATAATGGCACTACCAAATTAACCACTCACTTCAACCGAAGAATTAATCGTCACTTATGGTTTTATGTTCTGTCACTTGATTATGTCATATTGATGTCATCCATTTACACCAGGAAAGTTTCCCAAAGCTATACATAAGTATTAATCGTGATTAAAAAAAAATGATATTAGGAACCTCGTTTCCATCTTTATTGTGACGGAGAACAAGTTACATGCAACAAAATTGTTGGAAAACGTTACAACACATTTGGCCACAGGAATACTCCTTTAAGTGACATAGCATCCCACTATCGGGACTCAATGCACAAACCGCTCGCTCCTTAGCCTTTTGGCAAAGATCATATGTAGTGCCTTTATATCCGGTATGGGAATTCAACGATTAGTCACGTGACATATCTCAACGACAATGCTCAAAAAAAGCTGCTTAAAAAACCTGAACTTAAGGAGTTTGGGGGCTTGATCGTGGATTAGTTTCTCACCTTCTGGGGCGTACATGGTGTGACCGCTTGTTTAATTTTTTGGTGTAGATATTTTGTTTTTATGACGTTTTAAAAGTATTGATTATCTCCAATTATTATCAACTGTCAAGATGTTACTGCCTTCAGGTTGACTATACCCTGAGTCTTAACTAACACCATAAAATAGTTTATAGCATATATCTGTCTGGAAAACTTTCAAAGTCGATAATGAAAACAAAACACCAGTAGGCCTAATATAGAGATTGCATAACAGGAAGACACACATTATATAAGTAACGAGATGAAGATATACCCTCACCCTATATCCTCCAACGATCACATTCAACTAGTGTCATTTCCGGATTGGGGAAGATAAACAATGTCGTTTAACCCTCTTTTTTTGGGGGGGGGGGGCGGAGGGGAAGTAGAGCGGATTCGCGAGAGCGGTGAATAAAAGGTTTCTTTTTGGCAAAATAATTCCAAAATGACGTAAGTTCTGTTTTTACCTTGTTGCTTCTTTGTTTTGATTAACTCTATCCCTGCCGTGTTTCTCAAGAACATCCTTCGCATCTGGATATTCGACTAAAGCCTGGAAATTAAAGGAATTGTATAAAACAAAACAAAAACAACAACAAAAACATACCTATCAGTATACACGATAGAATCAGTTAACGGCACAATTCACCCCCCTCCCCTCCCCGTTTTATGCATGTCATTGATTCAAGGCATATTATTGAGTATCATGAGATATATGTAAAAACATAAAATCATATAGGCCTACGTAAGAAGTATATTACAATGTTAGTATGCTATCGTCAGTTGCCTATGTAATTTGAGGTGAAATTTTGTGATATCTGCAAAATATGAACGTACTTATCATTGCTAGAAACACTTTTAGGTTTTACTCAAAAGTTTTCAAAAATCTGCAAGGAAAACCTATTAAAGAAGATAAACAATGAAGTTCTAACTTTTGGAAAAAGGGAAATACGATACTTCTATATATACTGCATCTATATCAGTCATAAAAAATAAAATCACGTACACCTCTTCCCCAACTCCACCACCCCCCACCCCCCACCACGCAACCTCATCATCGGTGTATCCTATACGTTTTACAGTGCGTGCGATTCGTGTTTTTGTCAAGACCAATGCAATAACAAAGAACGGGACAAGATCTCTGCGAATTGGCCAAAATGTTTGGGGGAAAAGTGTGATTATTTACCAAACAATAGAACTGAACAAACATTGTTTAGACTGTCGAGATTGAAAGTATTAAAGTGTTTAAAGTGTTCTTTTTTTTTGGGGGGGGGGGCCCTATATTTTTTCTTCATACGGTCCTCTAGAGATGGTATCCGCAACAATTAACATTTAATTAAATACACGAGGGTTTGGATAACAAAAACTGACCATATCTTCTTCGCAAAGAAAACTATTCTCAAACGAATTAGCGATTTTAATTTCTAAAACGAATTTATAGCGTGAGAAAAGAAGCGGAAATAACCTGCATTAAATCCTTTTTTGAGAGACAAAGTAGTTCCGAGTATCCGAGAGAGACTACGTCAGCCGTACGTCTGTTCTGGCCCTCATTCAACTTCAACAAACTAATTTCTCCAAAGTAATTCCCCTCCGACAGAGTAGCAACGACCATTCTCTCTTGCGTTACAGCATCCGTGACGACAACCTAAAGTCATAAATATGCATGAGTTATGCATTATTTGACAAGCTGACAAAGATTTTTAAATGATACATAATTTCTACGCTGACACATGAGCAAATTCTTAAAGAAACATTCATTTCTTATTTTTAATGAAATAATGGTATCAATAAACCATTCATCACATATTTTCATATACCACACTTATAGTTATCATTTGCCAATAAAATTGTTACTATACTGCAACCGACGGTACAATATTTATTTTATGTTGATAACTAACCAAGCCATGAAATTATTTTTAAACTTTTTTTTGGAAGCATTTCAATGCAGTAGCTTATACCGTCCATTTATGTAAATATTGTAAATTTTAGACGTTTATGCGATACATGATAATCAATGGTACAACATAACCGAAGACGTAAACATTCAGTGCAAATAATATTTTATTCGTCAAAAGTAATTTCATTAAGATAATGACGGTAAGTAAACAAATAATAAAACTCGTACTTTCTCTTTACGAATTGTATATGAAAAGTGTGCAAATTAAAGTATAATTAAACGAGTAAAACATAAATAGAAACTTCTCTATATAAGGAAAAAGGTTCTCAAAAAGATATGTTTATCCAAAATATAAAATGACAGTTTGTTTTCTTTGGTTAAAACGAGAAAAAAAATACACCATCATCCACAAAAGAAAAGAAGAATTTAATCATTTTTAAAATTTAAATGCGATATGTTGTTTACCAAACAAAGTAACACACGTAAATTTTGGATCAGGTTTGAGACGAAAAACGGAAATTTGGAGTCAAAGCAAAAATAATGCAGTGTTGTTTATATACAGCAGCAACGACTGCGAATGCGTCACAATAACGAAGATCCTACAAAATTGAAATATTTTCAACTTTTGTATGATTTTTATTTTCAATAAAGCGTATAAGTATATAATGAGCATGAAAATTTAATTCCTTCAGCATGTATTATTGATATTGTTTTCAAATTGCCATTATACGAAAATTATGTGTTTATGATTACTATGATTTTGATAAGCAACTTAACCTTGTAAATATTGGTATGTCATATATAAACATTAGTACTATAAATGTAATATATATGTGCATATAGTCACATAAATATGGACAGAATACCTCAAAACTGATCTGTTGAATTTATTTTTGTTTGTTCATCTGCCTTCATTTTATGACTAACTATTTTAGATATCACGATAAAATTCCCTGTAGTTCATTTTCTACCTAATTAGGGCCGACATTTGAATCTTAAAATTTTTAAACAGAAATAAAGTGCTACAAATCGCCAGAGGTATCCGGCCCGGCCCTGTTTCTAGATCAGGGAGGTTTCTATGCAGCCTTCAAACTTAGGAACTGAATGTAGGTAAATGTACAAGTGAAGGATACTTGTAAAAACTGGAAAAAAAATATCAAGAAAATTAACAAAGACGGCAAGCAAAGAAAAACCCAAGAAAGATGCTAAAAATCGTGTGTTTTCAACTTTTCTTTAACATAATACACAATGGTCGTTCTCAGTGTCTAACGCACATGTAAACTACAAGCAACCGACCCTATACACAGGTTTAAACTAATGCATCTCCGGTTTGTAATCGGCAAGTTCAAAGCACCATACGAATGTCAACCACAAAAGTACACTGTCTGAACGTTGTAACCTCTTATTGTGTACTGCCGAGCTAGAAGACAAAACAATAATCTTATCACCATATTCTTTGCTAATATGTGATTACAAATTATTTTACCCCCGCAAATGTATCAGTTACTTGTTGTTTTGAGCTTCGCCGGCGAATTCTAACATTATGAGTGCACCCAACACCACCAAATGGCGGGAAGAAATCTCTGTTAAACGTAACAATAGCGGCCAATATAACAAAAACTCGAAAACGTTGGAATACCATTTAAAAGAACACGGACTACTTCGTTCTCAACAAAACAACAACACCTTATTTAAAGCGAAATTAGTTCTCGTGCTAAGGGCGGGATCGGATGATCGGGAACCTATTAATTTCAGACTGGAGCGATGCGGTCTGGCGCCTGTAGTTTCGCCTAAACTTTCAGGCCATTCGCATATTCTCACCGACGTTTTGCCTCAGTTTGGCATTTTGAATGACCAGTATTGTTCGATCTGCTATTGTCTCCGGCTTGAAGCAACAGTCTCACAGTCGTCTAGTTTAACAAGGACGCCCCCGTGTCATTTTCCTTCGTGTCAATGAACTCGTTGATCAAGTTTGAAAAGGACAAGACCCCTCCGGGATTAGACAGATCTACGGAAGCTCTAATCAACCATTTACCAGGTAGTCTTAATGTCATGTTATATCTGCTAAAATAGACTCTTCCAATAAAATCATGTTTACAGGGTAAAAATATAATAAAATGTTCAATTTTGAGAGATTTCCCCTCAAGTGTGAGGTAATCTTTGCCAGAGCCCGTCTATCTTGTCGTTCGGCTGTGAATCAAGACATTATAGGAAATATGTTTAACTCAAGTTTCTACACTGTATCGTGTCCAAGAGCTAAATGCCATAACCATTTATTCATATTTCAATTGAATGAGGTGGCATATTAAAAAAAAAAATGCATAAGAAATATTATTGAATGTAACGGTTAGCAACACTCAAAATTAAACTTCCTTTATTGATTTATGCAGGTAATGTTTAGCTATCGATTATTCGTTTTTATTTTATGTTTTTGTTAAGGAGATTGGGGTACGAGATGGGCAGGCACGGGAGACGAGACGTATGTACGTTTAATATCACCGGTTATCTCCATGTAGCAAGACCATAATCCAATGTTCAAATATTTAAATTCGAAGGAATTATGTGAGCTCCCGTGACCGAATTTGCAACGTTGCAAAGACAAAAAGGAGGCCAGATTGTGTTTTTTTTCCCCTACATCTTGAACGCAATAACCCCATTATTATCCGACATGGCGTTTATTGGCTACCATACTGACTGACCTATTTCTTTAATAAATACGATGACGTCACAATCGGAAATGATTATGTAGGTTCGGTTCACCGTACTTCTGCAGTCGTGAGAGATGTTGAATTATCTAGAACATGAAATAACAGCTTTATGAATGTAAATTTACTGTTAATGTTTAATACATTGAGTAGCCTTTTTTCTATCGGTGGTTTTGAAACCGCAAGAAGTTGATCTTAACAGCAAAAAAGGAAAAAAACCGACTTGTTTCCAAAACTAGGCAGTCATTCAACACAATTAAGGTACTTGTCAGTAAAGTGAAATAATGAAGGATTGTTAGACGATACTGGAAATAAATGATAAAGAATGCTTGATTAAAACAATAAGGATCCACAGCGGTGGTTTATCAACAGTGACTATTTACCATACAAACTGAAATGTAATATTACCGGTTAGATTATGGTGTTCATGACACGTAATAAATTAACTAAAAGTATCATAATATTCATCAAGTCTTGGGATTGGCGTCAACATTGAAATTCGTTTCATTAGAAATGCGTGGGATGAGTGATAGGTTGATATATATGCGAAAGTGTCGGGGGAGGGGGATGCGGGGGGGGGGGACGTTGATGGGATTTCATAGGTTTTTCACTTTTCACTATCATACATTTCAAACATAACCATCATTATTGGTCTATATTACAGATATTTGTGATTAAGAGTTCTACCTAAATATATAAGACAAAGTTTATGCCTTTTGGAAGAAACAATGGTGTTAATATCAAGACCGGATACTTCAGCAAGCCTACATGTATCATCATCGGACAGCGTGCTTGAAGTTTTTATTAATATAATATAATTTATTTTGTTTTTAATTTATTGCAAGTTTACATTCTTCACATAAGTGTTAGTTGGTAATACTATTTGTAATGTATTAGTAATATTTAATAGAAAAAATATTGGTTTACTATGACCTCACACATTGGCATGGCAGCCCCCTCCCTCTACCTCTCGGACACGCCGTTTAAACCATAATTTCTCCAAAACGGAGCAAGACATTTCTTATTGTTTCCTAAAAGTTGATCATCTCAACTTCTCAAGCTGACAATGTGTTTTGTACTCCTCTAATGAAAACCATGTTGTGTTCCTAAAGTCTCTCAAACTATTGCTGGAATGCTTACACCTGTACTCAAAGGTCCAGGCGTATATAAAACGATACATATAATTTGAAGGACATAAAATTTACTGAATTAGATTATATGATTAATAACTCGCTATCGGGGCAACCGAATGACCTATTTTGTATGTCTAGTAGTAGATGTATGTCTAGTAGCGGACAATAAGCTATATTGTCTATTATACGGTAAAACAATATAGGACATAATGAGAGTCTCACAATTTGACCCAAACCCAAATTACAGCTCGAAATTACAACAACATTCAAAACTACTGATAGATACGTTTGTCTTTAAAAAGCAGCTATTTATGTAACTTTGTTCAACCATTTTACCAATATCTCTCGAGCATCAGAAGTTATCAGAGTTATCAGAATTAAAACACCCTTCTAGATGTTTTTTCTCGTCACCAAATGTAGATTAATGAGTGATTAAGCCATGATATCGATTCGATCCTCAAAATTTCGTTGCGCAAGAACGGTTGTCATATTTAAGTATTTTTCAGCACACGTCAAACGAAAGGTATAGAAGGAGAAAACAAAAATGTTACTATTTGGCATGAAACTTGATTTTAATCAAAGTCATAACTTATACGATTTCATGAGAATGAAGTATCGAATAGCATTGAAAACGCGATCAAATTCGGAAAGCTACTGATACTGAAAATTGATCAAATAAGTTTTCGAGCCTGGTCCCTTACAAAGTAAAATGAAAAAATTAAATTTGATATATAGAAAAGAAAACATCCAGAACACACATAGAAAACATACACATAGGGGTTTAACAACACTGGGAAAGGAAACCTTATTACGGTGCTCATAATAAGGCAGACCTATACGAAAATTATTCGTTTCGTTGAGTCGATAATGTTTTATTAAGAGGTTTTTAAGAAATTTCGCTTCAAACAAATTCTAAATGAAGGGCTATGGCTGTTATACGTTCACGTGGTTTCATTCTGTCGATTTAATTTGTATATCTGTACTTAGAAGGATAATATATAGCTTACCTTGCATATCTGTACTTAGAAGGATAATATATAGATTACCTTGCATATCTATACTTAGAATGATAATATATCTGACCTGTGCTTAGAAGGATAATATATAGATTACCTTGCATATCTGTACTTAGAAGGATAATATATATATGACCTTGCATATCTGTACTTAGAAGGATAATATATAGCTTACCTTGCATATCTGTACTTAGATGGATAATATACAGAGCGGAGCAGCAGATTTCTTACCTGTACTTTACCATGGTTGATAATGTACATTTCACGTCCAATCTCGCCTCTCCTACAGATAAAGTCACCAGGCGAGTAGATCTGCGACCTTAATCTTAGCACCAATTCACGCAAGAAACCCTCCTCACAGTCTGCGAAAATTTTTACCTTAAATGTTGACAAGAAATAATTGCAGGAATGAGATTAAAAGTGACGTCAATAGTGACGTAACTGAGTGCTTTTAACAACATTGTAGCATCGAAATTATTAGCTCAATTATTGAACAAATACCAAATATTTAAAGCATATTTCAAAGCGACTATACAACTTTTCTGGTGGAGTAATTTTATTGATCTGTATGTCAGCAGCAGTAGTTGAGTGAGTAACAATTTGAATAGCAGACAAACAAAGGTTATGCAAATTGCACTGAAGAAAATTCTGAAAAAGGTAATTTTCAAATTATTTTTGGACTGATAACCGCCAAGTCCATATACAAAGTCAATATTCATTCAAATATAAACAACATTGATGGAGCTCAAAAAAACGATCCACCTAAACAAATGCGGAAAAGGTACTTCAATCTAGATATCAACTAACTGGGTGGCATTGAACATTGCCCAAACCATGTATGCCTAACCCCTTCCCCTCTTCACCCCCAACAACGCCATTCTGGAACGAAGCATATAAAAAAGAGGTTCTTAGGAAGTATTCAGTCTTGGAATGCAACACTTAGTTATAACGCCAGGGTCACTAACACACTCCAAAGAAACTGGAAACTGGAAAAAGGGATAGTCTTTGGGGTTTGGAGAGGTGAGCGCTCGTTAGTTACCACACATACGAGCCCCTTATCTTGTTGGCCTATGCTTGACACAACAGATGCCTCCATTGAGAACATTCATGTAAGCACAGATAATGTTAGAAGTGCTACATAGATTAGTGTAAAAGTAACATATATTACAGATCAATACACAAATGTCTTATTTGTGTTATCTTTCATAGATTAGTTTTGCATTGTTGAAGAAAATGTTCTGGCTTTCATGAGTCAAAGTAAGAGATTTACAGATAGGAACATGAATGTAATTTTATTATACTTATTAGCTTGTAAGTTAACATGGACCAGGGAGTTTCCATAACAACTCCCTGCGTGGAATAATGATAGCGTTCTGAAACTATTACAAATCGAGGGCGTCGTTCAGAAATGTTTTCAAATACTTTCATATTAAATCGGAGTGGCGCTGTGTAACTTTTACCGTGTGTGTGTTTGTTCATGAAATTCCGTTCGATGTCAATTCGGCTGGAAGAGACGGTTTCAACTGATATACATTGCTTTCTTTCTTTCTTTTCTGCTGTGCGAAACTTTGTAAGCTATTACAGAGACAATATACCGAGTCATGTGTGAAGACTATTCTTGTTTACAAATTAAAATAAATAGAGATTGATTAAAAATAATTAATGAAAGAAATACTACCTTTTGCAATGTCTCCAAATGTACATGGGTCGCAATTTCTGATCTGAGTCTTGGTGGCAAAAATTCTAAAAACTCCTGATCTTCTAAAGCTTGTGTCCTGTATAAAAATATAAAAAAAAACGAAAAAAAAAGATCCAGTCTGTTTGCATAGAGTTGTAAATTATAATCCCAAAAGAATGAAAATATTATTTTATAACAGAATTTTAACTTTTTGTCTAACTTTTAAATAAAATATAACGTTGTCATTTCCGGGCTTAGATCGGACGTTGCATCATAGGTTATTGATAGAATTAGAGTTTTAAGGTAAATTAAAGATAAAGAAATAGACATGACAAAGAAACTGATTTCTTTGTAGGGTTTATCACAAAATCATTCTTTAATTGTTATGAATTATAATTGAACTATAATAATCATGTTTCACTTTATTATAGTTCTCATCTTTAAAAAAAAATTAAATCTAGTTAAATAATTTATATTGATACCGTACCGGGACCAGGCATAGTTGGACCATTTCTTTACCCTACTCTGAATCTGTGGGGGTACCTGTCGATGGTTCATGTAGAATTTGATTGCGTCCATTCTTTAAAAGAAACAAAATACAAATGCAGAAAACATTTGAAGAAGTATCTTGGTTAGGTGAATTTGCATAGTTTATTGTTTATTAAAAACTGCAGTTCGATGTATTGTTTTCCTTGGATATATATGACCGTGTTCCGTTTGTCAGTTTTAACATCAGTATTGCCCTTTAATACGCTAGAAAGTAAAAATGATGGTCACGTGTGCTCATATCAGTAAATATTTTGTTATCACCTGCACAAACAATTTATCAAACTGATTTTTTTTTGTATATTTATCTTAATAAGCCCTCAAATTCCGGTAATACTACAAATGATCACAAGCACCTCAATGAAATAATTCTGAAAGTTTTTAGCAAATTAAGAAATCATAGCATTTCGGGCTAATATTGATGAGTTTCAATCGATTTTGAGGCAATCACTATTGACCGTACGCAGTATGGAACACTGTCTCGTAGTATATATATAAACTAAATTTCTTTGCTTGAAAGAAGCTGCAATGAACAGGTCTACGTGCAACGTGTACAGTATTATGACATCTGTATTGTAATGTTTGTGACTAATTCAATTAACATAGTGACGTCACACATCATTGGGCGAATGGTTTCAAAGGAATCGGCATAAAAACACTCAAACAGCTTACTTTGCTTGGTACTCTTGTCTGGCGGCATTCATGTTACTAATGACGTCACCAACATTTCCCATGACGGTGGCGAAAATGAACACCCCTACCATGAATGTAATCACCATGAACACGTGCTCCTGTAGACGAAACCAATAAAAAACGAATTACAATATAATGTATGATTTCTCCTATGAATAATTTGAATATAAAAGAGCAAGATGTGACGTCACGGGTGTATCCCAGAATGCATCTGACACTGACCCATACTCGTCAAATGGAGGTTCCTACTCTGTCAGTGATAAATCTTTGGATGTAAGGACATAGGCCTACATCCAAATATTTAACTAATGAATGGTTTGTTGTCTTTAATTAATATTATGTATATATGATGTATCTAATAATAGTTCATTCACAACATGTGTTATCAAGAAAACAAATTTATAGTTTAAGACTTTCCCAAACTATGCCAGTAAAAATATTACAGTGAAAAGCATTGGCATACATGTAATGTTCCTTTAAAGATTTTGGCCCTTATTTTCCAAACCATATACTGCAAGTATAAGGGAAATTTATCGGGGAAGAAAAGGTTGTGTCTCAGGTGGGGTCAGTGGCGTAGGAAGGTACTTTTGAGTGGTGGGGGGGGGGGCT
>JAIPMN010011093.1:7938-35889 GCA_020650975.1 Apostichopus californicus
TATTTAAGAGCGACAATACTTACTGAAAAGTGGGTTACTAGGTGCACGGGGGGAGAGGGGGTGGTGTTGGGCAGAGATAAAATGTTATCAATGAAGTCCATTTCTTGATATATATATTTTTTTTCCAAATGTCCATTTCTTGATTGGAGACAGGTAAGAGAGTAAGTAGCAAAGTAAATAAAACCGGTTTGTTTTAAATCTAACCAGTGATTAATTACCTGAATGATATCAATCTTCAGTTGTAGGTCTTGGAATTCAGCAGACTGCATAATGATCACCAGCGTCTCCATGTCATCGCCACCATCCTTGCTGTAGATGAGCTGCTGTACAATCTCAAGAGCCTGATGCCTGCACTGGAAGTAGGGCACCAAGTTATGGGCACAGCGGGCACCCCCACACTCTCGGAATATTGCTGAAAGGTGACGGGGAGAATAATTGACTAGCGATGACTCTCTTTTAACTGGTCGTATTTTTGTCTTGCCCGCGATGGGAGCAGAGGGGAGGCCTTTTCTAAATCACCAAAGATGGTGAAAACAAAACTTATATGAAGTTAGTTCTACACGTACGTACGCTATGAAAGTATGATACGTCTGTAAGATTAACGTCAATGTCGCTTTTGAAGAGAGTACAGACTTTGGGGGGATGAGGGGAGGGGGGAATCCTCTACTGTGACCTCATGACATGTTTTAGATGACCTACATCATGCTCGAGTAGATCCTGATTAAAGGAATGACATTTCAAAATGCAAAGGGCTGCTAAAAAGAAATCAACAAGCTTTACGGCACAAATCATCTAAAGAGGAATAAAACTAATACCTTGTGGTGAATTAGAACATATTTTGGGGGAGGGGGGGGGGGTGGAGGTGCGGGAAAGGGAACGGGAAAAAGGGACTTACTGGCATTCTGCTCATTCTCTTTCAACAACTCTGTCAGTATGTCCATCACACCAAAGGCTAAGTTCTGTTGTCTTTCTGGTACATAAATTTCAGCTTCTACTCCGGTCACTGAGAAAGAATCGAAAGTGACGAAAGAAAAAGGATATTATTACAGCAATAATCATCATCATTCTTTATTGAATTAAGAGAGTAGCTTTCAGGATCTTTGAGTATCTCAGCTGGTGGTTATCATAGATTCATCTTCAAAGTAAAAAGCACTAGACGGAATTGTTCCACAACCTTCACATAAGCATCCTCTTCAATTTTGAGGTGAGTTCAGGTGTTTGAACCAAACTTATATGTGCACTTCGAAAAATAAAAGCCATTTGTTGAGGGGATAAACATATAACAACAGATAGAAGACTGACAGATTGTACCTAACTTGTAAGCTGCATTTTCTGTTGAAGTTTTGTAACTATTATGTCACTATGATCGAACCACATAATATTTACAGATAATTATTGGATATTCCTCCATCCAAAGCTACATTTTGTTTTGAAGACATGTCACCATAACCTCCAACAAGCCCACCCTCACCTTACCTTCTTCACCAAAGAATCCCAATAAGTGTCTAAACTTACCTCTGCCAGGAGTATTCTCTGTCTGTTTGGTCTTAAGCATGGCTGCATACTGGTGAAGACAGATCACCATAACCTCCAACAAGCCCACCCTCACCTTACCTTCTTTACCACATAATCCCAATAAGCGTCTAAACTTACCTCTGCCAGGAGTATTCTCTGTCTGTTTGGTCTTCAGCATGGCTGCATACTGGTGAAGACAGCTCACCATAACCTCCAACAAGCCCACCTCACCTTACCTTCTTCACCACATAATCCCAATAAGTGTCTAAACTTACCTCTGCCAGGAGTATTCTCTGACTGTTTGGTCTTCAGCATGGCTGCATATTGGTGTAGACAGCTCACCATAACCTCCAACAAGCCCACCTCTCGGAAGACATCGCGGTAAATTGGGCTCCACTTGAGTATGTTCAAGAGACATTGCACTGCTAATATGTTGCACTCGATCGAGCTAACGAGGGGAGGGGGAAAAAAAGATAAGAAACAGTTGATCGAGAGTTCCTTCAAATTCTCACTCAAGACTAAATTATGTTCTTGGAGTTCCTGTTTTCAAAAATTGCCATACAACTCTATTCAATGTTTACTTCTCTTTTTCTTTCTTTCAGTAATTATAATGGTTGTTTTAATTATTTTTTTTTTGCATTTGTATTATTTTGCTTTGTGCTTGCTAACTTTTTATCTTCATATAATAAATAATTAGACTTTAAGGTGCTGCAGCCAATATGAAATACATGTTTTTAATGATTAAATTATTGCAGGAAAGCTTGGAAATTCCACAATTTGCATTAATCTTTTGAAGCTTTGGTAAATACACAGAAATACTATACACCTTAACTTGACCCAGTATAAAGTGAGGTACATGCCGCTGTCAATGAAATTACTTTAAAAAACCTATTAGAAATCACATTCACTTTCTGATAGATACTAATTTATTACAAAACTAAAAATAGCATTGAATATCGATGAAAGAAAAAAAACCCTCATTATTCAAAATGTGTAATTACAAATAATTTGAAATTGTGTTCTAGCATAGCTAATGGGTATAACATCATTCCATGATTCATACTTGCATGCTAACTTCAGAAATTGATTACAAAGTAGAAAATTTATATTATTTGTTCGAGTCACTACAAGGGACAGAATCCGGCAAACAGAATGAATACTTGGAAGAATGGATAATTTTAAGAAATGTTAAAACTATATGCAAAATGTAGCAAAAAAACAAAAAAACACCCCAAAGCCTGGTAGGATTTTTAAATTTAAGTACAGTACTTCAAAATATGTGCTATAAGTTGCTATGAAATCTATCTCCCTGACAACGCATATGAAATTTTACTTACACATGCATGACCTTTCACCAGAGGATGTTTTTAGAGAATGTGATTTCATTTTCAAGATGGAAATATAATCTTACATTTAATAGAGACGTTTTGTGAAATTTGTGGAAGTAAGCTTGGTAATCATCATTTCTCATTTCTTCGTGGGAATTTATAATTCTAATTACGATAATGTGGTGCAGGGGTACATAAGTGCGACAAATTTCACAAAAAGTCTCTAAATTCAGTTCGGTTGGTATTCCAGATAGCAGGGGGAAGATAATATTGAGTCTGTTAAGAAAAATTACTGATGAATCAGACAAAAATAAACATTCTTCGAAAGTCTGTAATAGCGGGAGTCGATTGTCCAATGACGTTAGTTTATAACGATTTAAAGCTAAAAAGTTCTTTGAAGTTTAATCAAACAGGTTGTGTCTCAGAGAGCCTCTGAAAATAGTTTGACATGGTTGCCCAACAAGACCCTAAAAAATACCCGAACAAAATTAGTCTTGACAATTGTGTCACCAACGGGTACTTCTCTGTAGTTTCACATAAACTATATATTCACTTTAGACAAATGTGTCTACATTTAGCAATGACAAACACATCTGTCCTGTTATATACACATATACTGTATGTATTAATTATTATTATTATTCAATAAATGCCAAACAAGGAGCTGTTTGGTTCCGAGACTAAAGGATCTTGGTAAACAAAACTTTACCAAACTCACTATGAAGAGTTGAAAATGAAATGTTATCTAACACCGGAGCAAAGACAGAGACAAAGACAAGTTTAATTTTATCAAATTATAAGTAAGGAATTGAACGGGAGTTTAGGGAAAGAGGTGGGAGGGAAATGGGTAATGTGAGGGGGTTAATGAACAAGGCAATGGGCGAGGTGGTAAGGATGGTAAAATATCCTGATTTAACAGTAATTCTTCTATTTTAAGATGTAAATTTCAAAAGGGTGGTAAAGTTTCCTGAATTAACAATAGTTCTTCTATGTTAAGATGTGAAAATTCATTTGCATGGTCTTAAAGCATCCAATGGTATGTTTTGATGAGGTAAACACAATTCCAAAAAAGGTTCATGTTAGTTGAAAAGTGGTAGGTCTCCCTTTCTAGCATCTGCTTTTAAAACAAAACATTTTTTTCAAACCATAAAAAACAGAGAAGAATATTTGGCTAAATGGAATATAGCGGTAACAAGCAATTGTCATATTTTGCAGGTTGCTAGAGAAACAGCCAGTGTTTTTATTGCAATTACGACAACCTTTAGCTTTTGAGTTTCCAAAGATATACCTTCATGTAACCATTGCAAGGATACGACATTCGGGTGACTTTATACATGCTGGACCTTCAAAACAACTAGCTATGATTGTAACGTTGTTTCCCACCTCCCAAATACTTCTGAAATCCACATATTTTCTTAGTTTTGGGGGTTGCATTTAGTAACAACAGCTGTTGACAACCATGTAACAGCCTTTGTCACCTCCAACACCATTATTATCATTCAGATTCACCCTACAAATATTTCATAAGATACAAACCTTGGTGTGAGCTAATTTGCATGGAAAATGTTGGGTGATAGTCATTGGTGTCGTGACAAGCCTTACAAAAAATATTTTTTTATACAGATGACAAAAAATGTTTCAGAATATTTTATAGCATATCCGATTGGAGCCATCGATCATTGCTAATATCACTTTCTTAAATCTTTGGGTAAATCTCAAAATCTCAAATAGTTATAAATAATCAATAAAATATGAACATTTCAATTTTGAATGTTGAACATATTTCATAGTGTGACATGTTTACACGTCTCCATTCAGCCATTTTGCCGAACGAATTACCTTTTCAACTGTCACTCTGCAAAATTACTTACAGGAAGTAAACATTTTTATCAATCATAATTTACCAGTTAAAAGCAAAAAAGGCCTAATAAAAAGGGTGGGTGGGTAAGGGGGGGGTTACTTCTTTGGCAAGATTGAGTCACTTTCATTAGTCATAAATATTGCAAGTTTTCATAAAGTGTACGAGCCTGCATGACCAGTGTTGTCTGCAGCTGCATCTCGCAATGTGATAATCACCCCGACAAATAACATGTCGATATTTCAGTCACTTCTACAATATCTTTGAACTAAATAAAACTGGCAAAATGCAGATTGGAAAAAAAAAAAAATGAGAGATCAAACCAGCCAACCAAATCAACGCTTGCAAAGGTTAAAATTGAAAGCAAAAATGACCAATTCTCTCATTCGTCATGCTATTCGTTCTCAGGAGTACCCTTACACCAAATGAATTCCTTTTTATGAGGAAAAAAAACTTCCAATTGCATGCTCTAATACTCAAAGAAACAGATTTCGGAGTAAAAGCACTGTCAATCGTAAGGATAAGTAGGAGTGAAGTGGAAAATGACTTCCAAAAGCGGGCAAAATGAACGAGAAGAATAAAAAAAGTTGGCGTGATTTACGAGTGGAATTGTTCGACGGACAGAAAGTCATTTGGGTGAGTCAGTAGAAGAAGAACACTGCGAGGGTCCTTTCGATAGTTTTCCCTGAACATAAACCTGTTGGGAAGGAGGATATCCATGTTTGTTGATAAGAGGTTTTATTGCAGAATCAAAATAATTTTTCCATTGGTAAGGCTTTAGGGCTGAAAAGTCAAGGGTTTTTTATTTACAATTCTGAGCCGTGTTTGTAAAATCATTGCACCAACGACCATATTCATTTAACTTTGGTCAATCTCTTTCACAGGTATCTTTTTTTATGACAAATTTTCAAACATAGATTTGATTCATCATTTGTAGCTAGATCTAGCAAAGTTATTATTTGTTTACTATTCTCAAAATGAAAAGATCATTAAGCAAAGAATAGATAACAATTCCATAAAATTCTGAACATGAAAAAAATTACACGAAAGGCTATCAATTGGAAGAAAATATCATGATATTTAAACAAGAAACTGGAATAGCTAGCAAAAGGTGTTCCTTCAATGGCACTTATGGCAAAGGGGAAGGGAATGGGAGGGGAGGGGGGTTAGGAGGGGATTGCAAAGTCAATGCAAAAGGCTACTTTGAACATCAAACTATAAGTGATTCCTGTTAACTGAGATCTTCAATTGATTTCAATGACCAATTTTAGAGTCCCAAATTTCCTTGAGATGTATTATACACTTTCATTAAATTCGTCCACTAATTAAGGCATGTGTTTGAGAAAGAAGTGTGATATAAAAATGACATCTATGTGTCAATACAGTGTTTTCTTTCAATTTTCACTTGTTTTCACAAGAATTAATATCAATTCAGCATAAAATATACTCTTCCTTGTCATTGCCAATCTTGTGCTTGTCTCTTATCGCTAAACAAACGGAATTGTCACAGATCTTCACTTTTCAAAAGTCACTTTAAAGGAATTGGGGATTTCCCCTTTACAGAGTTAAAACAGCTTAAAGGGTCTCCATTGAAACAAGCCTCTTGCTCTGCTTGCAAGGCTCAAAGTAAACTTCTCAGGAATGGTAAACTCTTCTGTCAAGTTATCAATAAATTAAAACATTTTCAAAGAAGACGACATTTAAATTTCTTGCGAAGAATTATCAAAACATTTCAACACAACCACTGTATTTGTGGGGAATACTTCTATCAGAAATAAGCTCAGCATAAAAGGACAACAGCACACCAAGAATAGAACAAACACTGAAGAGGAACACAAAGCTGAAAAATGAAAACTGTAGCTAAGCTACATTTCAAAGAGAGGAGCATATCCAACAGTAGTACACAACACTGCATTACTGCCAAGGAAGGCTGATCATGTCTTTTACCCAGATACATGGTTTAAAGACAATGTATGTTTGAAAAGGTTCTGTTCCCCCTTCGGCTATTTCTCACCACAAACTTACAGAAGCTTGTCAATGATTTAGAATGTGTCAGAGCGGGAAAGGTCCCAGTGAGATTCCAAAATTCAAACGTATTTGTCAATTATGTGCTCGTTACTCTTCAAGTTTATGTTTACTTTTCGGACTCTTAATGTCGTTATCTTTACTGGTTAAAGAACACATGGACACCAATTATTTCTTGTTTGTTATACATTTTTGGAGCATCTGTCATCTGCAATGTCTGTATATGTTTTAATGGCAGATAGCTCTTGCAGTTTGTCAGAAAGGAAAACTTTTGAGCATCTCAAGGGATGAGGAACAGAGGAGGAACACATTAGGAACAAGAAACAACACTTTTCATTCTTCTCATCTTTTCCATCAACACACAATTATGTCGGGAAATTCTGCAGACTTAACGCTCGATGGTAATTAAGTTTTCTCATTATCTTATTCTTTTCTGCTTTGTTGAGAAAACGAGACAATGCCTAGCAACCACAACGGGATACATTACTGAAGAACTTCTAAAGGCAATCCATGAGAAGTGTCCGAAAGAAGGACACCAAACATTTATGTGACTGCGTAACAGTGCACTTGCAGAACTGAACTATTTTAAATAGTACTGCAAATGCTTTCGCTGCATAAATGTAACTTTGGTAAGTTTCATGTGTATTTCTAATTGTCTCTGGCATTACACACTTGCACAATTGTCAAAGCAGGTGGGTTAACATTAGAAAATCCTTTATGCCAAGAAGACGATTAAACAAGCTGGCATATAAAGTTGTTAGTTTTAGCAAGCAAAACAGGAAAAGAGCAAAAAACATTTGCCAGAGCCATTGTACGATGACATCACAGGCTCTAACTGGGGGCAGCTCCTGTAGTAATGGAGGATTTATCTGTTGAACAGGACTAACCTGGGAAAACTGGACTAATCTAGTCCCTGGACAGACAGATCTTAAAAAACTTATCAAGCTCTAAACCAACAATCTCTTTGGAGCGCGGCAATTAGATGGAATTTGCAAACACCTGTGTAGAATATCTGAATATTTTCAGGGCCACATTGTCTTCACAAGACCAACTCTACGATTTCTATCCAGACCATTATATTATACTGGCCTGTTTTCTACTTTTTTTTTTATAAGAGCCATGGAAACATACCTCCCAGCTTTCAGCAGCAAGCTCAGGCTGATCAGTTCCTTGTAAGGTACAAAGTTTAGCCTCTCCACGACAAACTCCAATAATTCCAAGATCATCCTCTGTATGGGGGGAGGCTTCTCCGACATTTGGTCGATGAATTGTGAAATGGTGTGAAGGGGTTCCAAGACAAAATAGTTGGCACTGTCTGAATTATAAATGTTGTTAATGACCTCCAGAATGACCTTGCAAAGTTGCTCTGTTCGAGCCTGTGTAGGAAAAATGAATTGTAAATAAATCGTTCACTCATAACTACATTTTTTGTTCATATCTATCACACAATATATACAGTAGGTATTTACATACAGCATCAAAGCTGGAAGTTGGGTTGGGATTTGTACAGCCCAAACTTTCAGTAGTTTGGGTATAAATTTACAATGACAACACTTACCTGTCTCTATTCAACATGTGCACTCCAATCTACCTAGCCTAACAAAAAGTTGGTAACATTTTAGCACTGCGTCCCCACTGACCCACCTCAAGGTCAAAACCCACTTCCTCTTCTGACCAAATTGCACAATTTTAAAGTTTTACCACTACAAAATGCTTATGTGATTTTCATCTGCTGGAATCTGGTTTGTTTCTAAAGAAAGGCAAACAGACGAGTATAGCAGATGTGTTTGGGATGCAGTCCTGTTCAGTCGCTTGAGGTAAGAAAGTTTTTCGGGACGAACCCTATAATTATTAATAATGAAACTGGAAAAAAAAGTTATAGGGTAAGCAAAAGTATAGACAGTAGTCAACTTTCAACAGTTGGAACCAGTAACCAACAAGCAAAATAAGACAGGAGAAAAGGGAGGGGATCGCTTGACTTCAGCAAGGGTGGGGGTGGAGGAGGGGTACCCCTGGTTGTATAGGAGACAAGGACAGATACTCTATTTAAACGTTTAGGTAGGCAGAACACATTACAGTAGACTAGGTACACAATTGTGCTTAAATATTACAGTACATGTCTAAGTATGCAAAAGACACATAAAAGGATAATTGGAGATTAAAGTGAGATTAAAGTTCATAACTCACACCCTAATATTCCTTTATGAGTGTGGTCATTCCTTAATCGGTCAAAACTAATAACCAGAGTGTCAGACAAATTAAACCTCGGCATGAGCAAGATAATAGAGACTTAAATGAAAGACCTGCTTCCGATGGACGTTTACACAAAACAGAAAAGATTGAAGTCATAGCATTATACCTTGAGGAAGACAGTCTGCAAAACTTGGAAAGCCTGAAGATTTCTAACACTCTGACCTACAAAATGAAAATAAGAATGAAGTGTTAAAACAATGATATTGGTAAGCTCATTAGGAGGGTAATGAGCTGATGAAATTGAAATGGACATCAAGGCGAGATGAGTTGGTCACAAAAAGATATAAAACCTTTAACCTCAGTTTTATGATATACTTTTAAGATCTTTCTGCTATCTGTCACTCCCCTCCACCCCTCCACCCCTCCCCTCTCCCCTCACTCCAATGTTATGTTGGTAACCCTGCAAAATTCTACACTGTTATAAAACAAACATCAAAAACCATCTTTAAAATTTTAGCATAAAAATTTGTACACAAATGAAACAATTTTACATGATCTATTTTATAAGATCTGTTTTTAAGACATTTTCCAGATAATAATTTATGAATACCTTATATTTTGTAATCCTTTGGGGATTTGTCTATCATAGGTTATGTGTTAAATTAGATCCAAGTAATGCAAGTAATTAATTTAAGTTATTAATTAATTTTTGTTAATCATCGGGGCAGTTTGTTGTCTAGATGACTGCGTACTTGAGGAAAAGAATTTTACGAGTAAACATTTTCAAACTCATCACTAGTGCATAGTTTGATACTAAACCAGGGCAAATTTTTTTTTTAAGTGCCCTGAGGCAACCAAATTTTTCTGTCTGGACAACCAAAATCAGTTTTGGAGGTCGTCCCACAGGCCATTAGTTGTTAAAATCAAATTCAAGATGCATTGTTAACTAAATACCCCAAAATAGGTTTACAAAGTAATCAATTGGTATCACCCACAAAGAAGTATTTTATTCACCAACCTGCACATCTCTCCTACAGTGTACATATTGGTGTTCTATTCACCAAACCTACACAACTCTCCTACAGCGTACATATTGGTGTTCTAGTCACAAAACCTACACATCTCTCCTACAGTTTACATATTGGTGTTCTATTCACCAAACCTACACATCTCTCCCACAGTGTACATATTGGTCATTGTTTATATTTTGCTGCATTTCTTCACAAAATTTGCCCTGCTTAAATGTTATCATATCTTCAAATCACAGTGCACAACCATTGGTATCTCCACAAAACAACTCGAATACAAGTGCAACAGAGTCAAGCAATTTGAATGGGAGGGGGGGGGGGGGTTGTTGCTTGAATTCTAGTGAAATGTATTATATGAACAGAGCCAACAAAATTTTGGTTAAAACAGGATTCAAACCAGAATTTCAAGTCCAATGCTCTATCAACTGAGTAGTCCAGCCCTTTGTTGAGGGTTTCTCCATAGGAATCTATTTCTCCACACGGGGAGGGGGAGGGGGAGTCAGACACCATAGTGTCTTGCATACAGTGTGACCAGGAGTCATATGCCAATTAAAATATATGTTTTCTCTTGAAATCCATTCCCTTTTGCTTTCTGGGTTATATCCCAATGAAATGGGTTGGGGGGGGAGGGAGTTCTTTTGGTCAGTAGATGACATCAACAATTGAGAACCAGTGGGACGCACCTTTACCAGATGGTACTGGGAATGTAAATCCTGGCAGTTGGAAGGGAGCCTCGAGAACAGCAGAGTTGGGCCTCAGTTCTCGGAATCCGCATGTCGTCAATGATGCCATGAGAAACATTAAATGCCGCATGCAATGTTTCGATTCTTCTGTTGTTATTTCTTCCAATCTGGGAATATGGAAATTTACTCAATGTTAAATCATCTCTTTTTGCAGTTGACCACTTAGTGGTCTGTGTGTTAAACTAGCAATCCAGTCACTTTTATTATTGAGCCTCCAATTTTCTGAAAGATGAATTCATAACAGTTGTTTAATATGGTAATGAAAAGAGTGTGTAATTCTATGGTAGCAAAACATGTAGAGAAAGAAAGAAAAGCTGTAGAATGCTACATTTGGACCCAACGTTGGCACGTCAACAAAATGTACGTTGTTACCATTTCTTCACATGAGGAATCTGGTGAATTCTAAGCCACTTATTTGCCAGTGACTTTCTACTACCATGTGCAGCGCTAGATAGTAGAAGAGTTACCCAGTTTAGTCTAGGTGCGATAAGACAAGAGTGCTGAGGTTGTGAGAAGACAGGTAAGTGAGCTGAACGTGCTATGTGGTCTCCAAATTAAGTCTCCTGAAGCAGTAGGATAGCAAGTTTTAATAATTGAATATCTTTACTCCTTTAGCTGTGCTAGATAATTCTGAAGAAAACTACTACTCAATGATTGATTGGCATGAAGTATGGACATGTGCATAAAAATTCATTTAAACACATACAGTAATTAATGCAACGTTGGTCAAATAAGATAGTCAGTCCCTTCTATACCGACATATTAAACCTCGAGGCACTCTCTACTGACATTACGAAACAGTTCCTAACCTTGAGATGATACAAGCATTACACTGTTGAACCAGTCAGTACAAGTGCTTTTGAAGTCAGATATGAAATTAATAAATAGAGAAAATTGTCTTGTCCAGGTGATCATCTTCATTGGTAATATTGGTCAGGATAACAGGAAGCAAATTAGAACGGATCACCACTGACCCGCAAACCTAAGCTGGCACAGCTAATTGACTTGTGATCCTCAAGGTTATTGGTTCAAATTCAAATTTCTAGCTGTAACTTTGCTTTCTCAAGCAACATTATTCTGATATGTCAGTTTCAGTGACAAATAAATTATTTGAAAAGAAACCCTATCATAACACTACAGTCTGTCAAAAATTCATGTAAACCTTAATTCCTCATTTTGTGCAAATTTTATTCACGTTTTCCACTTTGCCATGGGGACACGATATATCCATTAAGTGCACAAAATTTCCCCCATCTACCGTTGACAACACTGCAACAGCAATTTGCAGAAGATTAATTCAAATTGACATTCTTAATTACTACAGGGTCACTGTAATGAAATCAGGATTATGGTGGTGGCACTGTGATGGGCAAATGTTACATTGTCTTCTTTGCTTACACCCAGCAGTAAATTAATAATGATTGATGGAAGTTTCTAGGAATTGAAACTTAATCACTAATTTCCTCTTCTACCTTTCAATTTCCAGGTCTGATAAAATATTTCATCTCTTTTTACAAAGATCTGCAGAGTAAAATTCAACAGAAACCTATACATCTACGAAATACCTAGTTAGCTAAAAATATTTTTTGGCAATACCCAGTGTCCATATACAATTTTTTTGGAATTTCAAGCACAAATTTAAAGATTTGGGTTTCCTTGCCTGTGAAAATTCATACTGTGTATGGAATCACCTGATTGAAAGAGCAAACTGAGGAAAATATGTCCTGAAGTCAAGTACCAGAACATCAGACGGAGAGTTCTAGATAACTTGATCATTGCAAAGGTATTACCTTTCTGAAAGTTGATGACAGATAACAGTCATTAGTGAAAGTGGAAAGTGAAAGTGGAAAACCATCTCAGCCACTTAAAAGAGGAAAGGTCAAATCCTGACACAGAAAAGCCATTCATCAGGAATGGTTGAGACTTCAAATGACAGTCCATCAGCTTCATATCTGGGCAAATATTTGGACAATATCTGTCACTAAATGTCCTTTTGGAATACCAAGCACTAATAAGGGCAATTGTAATAGCTTAGGGTCAAATGGTCTGTCAGATAAATCCATGAGGTCTTTTATATTGAGAATTAAGAGCTGTTTAAGATATTGTGCAGTAATTTCTGACTTAGATAGAAATGACATCTTAAACAACATCTTAAACCTATTCCAATTAAGTATGGTAGGAGCATGGATGATATCTACCAAGGTTGTGAGAGCAATGAAATATAACCCTGACACCTCACCTTCTGCAAGCTACACACAAAGTTTGTACTTCCTGCAACTTCCACTTCTTGAGATATTGTGTGACCAATGTTTTCAGATTTTTGACCAATGCGGACCTCAAACGACAATTGGCCAATCCCAACAATCATCCCAAATCATTTCTACATAAGGGGGGGGGGGGAGTCTACATACCAAATATGAAATGTACCCCACTTATCCTTCTGAAGGTTATGAGGAAGTGCCACATACACACACACACATGCATTCTCTCACACGACCGCACACGCCATCACCATCACATAGAACCCTTTCAGCCTCCGGCAAGGAATCAAAAACCTCAAACCATAAATCACTTATAAGCTACAGAGAAAAATCTGTTGACACCGAAATAAATTAACATAAAAAAAATTTAAAAAACCAAAGAGTGTTCGGGTAAAAACCTTCAGAAAAACACTTCAGGTGTGAAATAAACTGATTGGATGAAAGAGAAACCTGCAAAGCGGTTTGTTTCGTTTTGTCAAGCATCCAGTTTAGGTGAGATTTTCCGTGTGTGTATGTATGTAACCTGTACAGCTTAGCTGTGTACATTATCAAACAATATTAACATATTCTATACATGCACAGTGTGAGGAGAAGAGGGGAAAGCAGAGAAATGAGGATAATAGGAGAAAGCAGAGAAATGAGGAGAAAAGGGGGAAGCAGAGAAATGAGGAGAAAAGGGGGAAGCAGAGAAATGAGGAGAAAAGGGGGAAGAAGAGAAATGAGGAGAACAGACCACAGCAGAGAAAAGAAATAGGGGGAAGCAGAGAAATGAGGAGAACAGAAGAAAGCAGAGAAATGAGGAGAAAAGGGGGAAGCAGAGAAATGAGGAGAAAAGGGGGAAGCAGAGAAGTGAGGAGAAGAGGGGAAAGCAGAGATATGCGGAGAACAGAAGAAAGGAGAGAAATGAGGAGAATAGGGGACAGCAGAGAAATGAGGAGAAAAGCAAAGAGCAGAGATATGAGGAGAAGAGGTGAAAGCAGAGACATGAGGAGAACAGACCAAAGCAGAGAAATGAAATAGGGGGAAGCAGAGAAATGAGGAGAACAGAAGAAAGCAGTAAAGGAAGAGAAAAGGGGACAGCAGAGAAGTGAGGAGAACAGAAGAAAGCAGAGAAATTAGGAGAAGAGGGGACAGCAGAGAAATGAGGAGAACAGAAGCAAGCAGAGAAATGAGGAGAAAAGGGGGAAGCAGAGAAATGAGGAGTTTACATTTTTCTCCCATTTGTGTTATAGAACTTTCCCAACCATCTAGTGTATCTAAATTTTAAAATACTTCCACTGCAAACAAACAAACATATAAGACAACCAAAATAAAACAAAAACAATTCTTCAACATAAAATATGAACAAGCCAGGAGATAAACACTTCCGCCTTGCATTTTGGAACTTAATAACACTGCTGAGTGATGGGTAAATACAATACCTAAGACACTTAATGACCTGAGGCACTGTATAGTGTGGGTTAGTATGCAACTAATACACACTGACAAGGGTATAATTATATTGTAAAAATATTGAAAAGTTTATTCTTCTGGTGATTAAATGATGATAGATTATTGACCAGACTTTATTACCTTTTGATGACCAAAATTGTTTTTTAACATTAGTGGATGTACCATTTCTTAATTGCACTTCGTGTCGTTTTATATTTGACTGTAAAATTCTTATTTAGAAAGATATCGTTATAGATGAGTACAGAATTATTTATTCTCTTCCGCTGTTCAGTAAGCACGAAAATAATCAATCAAGGGTACGGTTTTAATTATATTTTCTATACAGTTCACCAATGGGCAGGGTAGCAAAAATATATATATACTGAGTGATTGCTGAAGTAGAAAATCAAAATTCTTTAGTATATTAATTTTTCTGTTACTTTGTGTAATATGATTAGGGGAGAATAGATAGCTTTTAATTGTGACTAATGAATCTATATTACTGCTAATGAAGTAAACAATGGGGTCCCCATGGAATAGTTTCTCATTTTATAACCATATTCAGTTAGCCGACTAGTAGAAATGATTGCAAAATATCAGCTATCAGAAGACAGAGAGGTGAAGAGAAAGAGATGGATGTGTGACTAGCTGGTCTATTTTGATACATTCAAATTGAGAATGCATAATAGGAGATAAGCAGTGGGATTAATGTAATACAAATTGTATATAACAATATGGTAGTTGTGTGTGAGAATAGTTTGGTGCTTCCACAAGGTACAATTACTGAATTATTTCTCCCAGTTAAACAATTCCTGCAATGGTAGAGTGAGTTTTGTTGATCAGACAGTTATTAAGTAGACTAGCATAGTCACCTGTACTTGTACTTCCACTCTTGTACTCCCCCTCATACCCATGTACTTGTGGAATATAGGAATCTAGTATTGATACTGGTAAAAGATTAAGCACCGGCACAAGATTAAGTACTCATACTTGGGTCTTCCAGCCTTGTACTCTACTAATTGGACTCATATCCATGTACTTGTACTTTTGGGAATGTAGGGAAATTTAGTATTGATACTAGTACAAGATGAAGTACCAGCATAAGATGAAGTACTCGTACTCGTACTTGCTTCCAGCCTTGTACTCATACCAGTACTCGTAACAGGGGGGAAACCAGTACTCATATCCATGTGCTTGTAATTGCAGAATGTTGGAAATCTAGTATTGATATTAGTACAAGATAAGGTACTCAAACTTAGGTCTTCCAGCCTTGTACTCATAAATGTACTCACTTCTAGTCTTGTAGAGAGTCAGTTGTTGCTAACCTTTGACCTACCGACCATAATCTCTATACATTTACTCTTTCTGAATGGATCACTCTCTCTCTCTCTCTTCTACTTACTTTAGTGCAAAGTCAGTCAGAAAGACGTAACCCTCGCTAGTTCTGAAGTCGTCCACTAAGATCGCTGTCTTGTCACTCGAGTCTTTCAGAAGACTGTAGACGGTGAAGCACATGTCCACTATTTCCATTATGGTGAGGCCTTGAACACGATGATTCATATTCCAGATACAAGCAGAAAGACAACCTTTTCCTAAAAGAGTATTTCAAGAGAAAAATTTAATCATAGTTGAGAAAAAGTACAAAATTTTCAAGATAAATCATACAGCAAAAGAACTTGCCATATTTATTTCTTGTGAGGAACTTTTAATGAACCTTTCCTATTTGCAAATACATGACATCACTTACCGAATCCAGCCTTACGTAAAAAAGCAAAAAGTCACTTTCCATAGGATCACTGAATTTTGTCGTATTATAGTGATTTAAAACAAAACTGTAATATAGCAATTTTGTGATGATTATTTGTAGGCTGTATCAAATCATTTTAAGTAATAAAGAAAGATACAACCTTGTAATGGAACATCCAACTAAATTTCCAACCTACATCATCTTGTCTACCATCTTTAGCACTGTGAATATGTACATTTCCCGGCCTAGAATTTCACAATTTTTGTCAGTTTTTGTTAAAATTTGAAAGTTCGTAAAACCTCAAGTGACTAAAGTCAAGTTCTCTATGGTATCTACCAGAATTACGGCACATGTCAGTAAATACTCGACAAGCTTATTGGAGCAGCCTAGTAATATTTGCTGATCATGAGTAGAAATACAGGGCTTATGTAAGGTACGGAATATCATGCCGATTGTTTCACTGTCGATTGTTAACAGACTCTACTGGCAGAAAAATGATAGTGCTTTTTCTTCTACTTGGCAAACAGCAAAATCCACTAGCATTTAGCCAGTAGATAGCCTAAATTTTGAGGCCTGATAACCTGACGTAAAACAACATGAGCGATCCTCTTTGGTAAAATTCCACATACGAGACAAAATTATTACTTTTATCTCGCCATAAATTAACCCCATATCTGAGACTATATTATATAGACCAATAAGGTACCACTTCAACAACAGAACAGTGAGGGGACTGCATAGGGAATAATTTATCCCAGTATCGCATCGCAAAATGCTGCTATGCAAAATGGTCAATTTGCTATACAAGTCCAAAGATGTATAGCGGTGTCTTATCACAGAAACACATAGTACTTTATGAAACAAAATTCAGAGCCTTAAAATTGCTACACAGAATTTGAATGCGGAATTATTCCCTGCTGCAGCATAACTTAGCCAGGCTGCATTGGATCCAATCTCTTGTGCTCCAGTTTAACACAATGAGCACTTCTGGTCTGGCAGAGAAAAATTCTTGTTTCTTTTATATTGGTTCATCCTAGCTGAGCAAGATTTTGCAGCTGCTGCCAATTTTTTTTTGGGGGGGAAGGGTGTGGGGGGGGACACGGTGACTATTTGATACAGCGGCAGTGGCACTTACGATGAACATATTGCACAACTTCATCAGTGAGACCATGTCTGGATATAGTGGTCAATACATCAGCGGCTCCTTTTCTCCATTGAATATTGTGAGTCGGGCACCAACTGCTGATGGCACTAAACAACAAGTTCAGGTCATCCTCTTTGGCCAATTCTTCCGCAGAGGCTGGATATTGACATAATCTCTTCAGTAACTGAAACAAGATAAAAGAAAATTGAAAAGAAAATCACAGAAAAAAAAACATAGTTTTGCACACAAAATGACTGGAGAGTCTGTGTATGACAGTGAGCTGACTGGTGGATAGGGGTGACATTGGAAAAGTTGTTCTTTTTGTATAAACTTTACAAGGCTGTTCTTAATGTAGAACAGCAAGATCGCAATGGTTGTGTCAGGCAAGATTGTGTAAAGATGTATCCATTCTGATACCTACATCAAAACCAGCGATCCTGAAGAAAAATACATGTGAAAAAGCATGGAAAATTTTGGGAAATCGGGGAAATTTCAAGAATACTTATGCAGGATTCTTTGTGGATGAAAAAAGGACAATACAAACTGTCCTAATGTCGAAAAACTTCCATAAAACTTTAAATACCGGGGGATTCAGACTGATGACAATCCAAGGCTAAAAATGCATGAATTGTTGAACTTCTGAATGGTAGAGTCGGAAGGAAGATGGTAATGACCACAGAGAACATCTTTTGGGGGGGCACAGTGCCTGGGGGGGGAGGCACAGTGCCAGAATATTAGCAGTTTCTAGGCTTGGCAGAATGGAGAGCACACAGGATGTACAGGAGACAGGGTCAGAGAGAGGAACAGAAGGAAATGCAGAGAATTAATAATCTAGACAACTATTCTTCAGAAGCGATCAAGTTTTTTGTCAAGCTTTGTACAAAACCACCAATTTTTACCCGCGCATTCAAGAACGGGTCTAAACCCCGATAAGACGCTACCTTGCTAGGAAATATCCTCTCAGGAAATGTTCTTGTTTTTTGTTTTATGGAACTGTACTTCCTATATGATACAGTATATCTTTACAATGTAGGCCTTTGAAGTGTGACAATGATGGTGGATAGTTTTGATTGTTTTATATTGAAATTTATTTTCTATTTATGTTTTCATAGTCTTATTGTTGCTAATTTTCGGCTGTAATAGTTTAGTATTTTAGTTTTATTGTATGCTGTCATATTTTATTGCTTTTGTCTTTAATTTCTGAATTTTATTTATTTATTTATTTTTTTTAATAAATATTGTTAAGTTATTTATTTCTGTAATTCTTAGGATGCAATATTTTTAGACTATTGCATGATACTACATGTGATGCAGTATTTCTCAGGTTAGGGTTAACCCTAGGGGTTAACCCTAACCATAGGGTTTTCCCGGTCCACAAGATACGTCATTCATTGGGCTGTATCATGCATGATGACATTGCTCGACATATTAAACTGTGTACAAAACAGTTCTCTTGAGAAATACTCTCACATGAGGATTGGCTGCTTACCTGTATAATCACCCTGTGTAGTTCCTTTTGCTTGTTTTCTATTGCATCTTTGTTCGGGCTGTCTATCTCCGGGAGGTCAAAGAACAGGTAGAGACATTTCACCAGGGTAGAGGGAAGGGCTGCTATGGTCATCGGCTGGACGATACTCGGACCGCCGCTGGCGAGCAGATTCAACGTGGAGAGTAACATCCAGCCTTTACTGTTTTCCTCACTTGCTTGCACCTCTAAATACTTTATTATTGCACATGCTGCATCCTCTGTTGATGATGAAGATAAAAAAAGAAGAGAAAATTTTAAAACAAATTTTTAAAACAAAAAAAAGAGAAAAAAAAAGTTTAAAACTTTACATGTTTTTGGACAGTTTGGATGCCTTTATAAAACACACGCCCTAAGTCCCTTAAAGAGATGACATGCAATGTACTTAAAAGTGATCTCAAAGGGATACATACATAGTGATAAAAATACGCAATGTAAAAAACCAACTATACAGTTTGTAAATATTAAAAGAAACAAACTAACCCAACTCTGGGGACAGATGAGTGGCCAGTGAAATTACATAAGGGTCGATATTCAATTGTAATGACCTACTAACTTATCATGTTTATTAAAATCAGTCGTAACCTCATGAAAACAAAGGATGATTTAACAAATTGTGGCTAAAGATTCCTCCATCGTACATAACAAACAGGGAATAATTAAGCATTTACAATATCCATAACAATTATTAAATTTATTCATCATACAATACCAAAATGATATATAACTCTGTGAAGAAACAGGACACATTGTACAATTTTTTTCCCACTTGTGTAGTAATTAAGTCATTTGTACAAAATATTTCTACGCCTGTACTGTATATATTAAAGAGTTATTTCCTGCTTGTCAATGTCGCATTAGATATCCGTCTGCTCAGCTTCTATATATATTGACACATCTACAACACTTTTACTCTTTAAATATACCCAGCCAAGGTTGTTAACTACATATTCTCATGATACATTCATACATCTTGATTGGCAACACAGGAGGATTTTGAGGGTATTAGCAACATTGAGAAATTGTCGTAGAGTTATTACGAATGCGAGAGTAAGACGGGAGCGAGGAAAATTTTTTATGGATTACGGTGCCGACTATGAATGAGCGAGGGAATAATTTACCTGGGGCTTATCGCTATTTATCTCTCATGTAATGCAACAAGTTACAATACAAATTTATGTAAATCTATGTATACAAGTTTTTTGGTAGACAAAATGCTAATATTTGTCCTTAATTTCATGATTAACTAAATGTGAAAACTTTAAGACAAGAAACTAACGAGAAACCCAGGGAAACACAGAGGCTCCAACAAACGCCCAAAATAAAAGGTACTTATTCAATCTCTGTTTGGTAAGGAACTTTCGATGGAAAAGATTGTGTGGATCCTTGGATAGAATCCAAACGATAATTTCCAAGGTGTAAATTTGAAACGCAAAAACTACATCATTCCAGAGCTTCTGGCAGTTTGGACGTTAGAATATGAAGGAGGACGGTAGAATATGAAAGAGGGCGGTAGATCGGAATGGGCCGGTCACTGGTAGAGGGCGGTGCTACAAGGTTACCAGAGGCTCTAGGCAGGATACAGCGAGAGTGTGGTTGTTGTGGGGAGACAGGTAAGTGATAAGGGGAAGTAAATTTTTAAAACTACAGTTCATGTCACACAAATCTGTTGAAGCTGTGATACTTGCTCATAACTACTGTATTTCTCGCAAACTTTTGCAATTTAAATTTTTAAACATTTAACTGAATTTGGTAGTGATTAATCTTACACAACACCTACAGAATACATCTACTGTACCTACTCATAAAATGTCAAAAGGTTAAAATGGTGAACATTAATAATGAGCTGTCTGTCCATAACATGAGGATGACGTTGAAGCTCTATGTAAGACTAAGTTTGAAGAAAGGAAAGTTTGTTTTTGAAGGCCCTGGTTAAAAGTACCCTCATCTCGTGCCCACTAAGCAATGATATTAACCGAACCATCTGCACACGTTTGTGAGATATATAACACACTTTCCTACTGTGCACTATACCACACTCAAGTAGATATTTCTGTAAGAATTGAAGTAAAAGATGTTTACATAGAGTAATACCATATTGGCTAATAATTTATGGGTGTCTTATATCGTGCTATAATTCCATTTATGTAAATAATGACACCTATATATAATAATATATGCAGGTATTAATATACATACATTGCATAAATATCATGATCTTCATTCATCCATTTGTAACACACTCCCATACGTAACAGTCCAAATTCAAATAAAAGGGTGGAAACAAGCGGGCATCCCCAACTTTACTACCAAAGAGCGTCCAAACCTTCCGAAACAATATTCTAGAAACCATTTTTGTCAGCAATTGGTGGCATCCAACAAATCAACCATACTCTGTTGCAGTCTTTTCCAAAGTAGAAATAAAACAAACCCAGTCAAAACATGTTTTTTTTTAATACTTCATTAAAGTTTTTTTTCTCGAAATAATAGCATAATATTGTAGAGGTGTTTAGAAACACAACGGTAACATACATTAATCAAGAAACTGACATTTCTCTGGTGCTTCTGAGAGGCTGACCGGAAGCTGTATGGGTACAGCAGTTGTGAGAACACAGGTACATGAGGAGCAATGTTGACCGGAGGTGACCAGTCACAGCGTGAGGTCAGTGTCAAAGGTTGCCAGGTCACTAGACATAGTAGAGCGAGTGTGCAGCAGTTGTGAGGAGACAGGTAGGTGAAGAGCAAAGTTGACCTGAGGTGATCGGTCACAATGGGCGGTCACTGTCAAAAGGTTATCAGGTCACTCAAGACACAATAGAGAAAGAGTGCAGTAGTTGTGAAGAGACAGGTAGGTGAAGAGCAAAGTTGACCTAAGATGATCGGTCACAATGGGTGGTCAGTGTCAAAAGGTTATCAGGTCACTCTAGGCACAGTAGAGCAAGTGTGCAGCAGTTGTGCGAAGAAAGGTAAGTAATTAAAAGAAGTCATCACTGGAACCTACAATGAGAGAACTTTCAGGATGGTCTCGTGAATTGTTTTAGTTATTGTTACATCTGGATAGTGGTTCAAATCATTTTTAAACTATTCAAACTTTCATTTCTAAGTTAACGAGAAACGTCATGAAGAAATATTATCAAGAAAATCAGGATATAGATCACTGTACTTTAGGTCTGAATTTTTATTCAAACAAACACTGTAAAGAAAAGTGGCTGAGCAATCAATTGGACAGAATTGACTTGAATAGTTTATTTCTAAAAGATTACCAGGGCATACTAGACACGGTAGAATGAGGTGCTAAGGTTGTGAGGAGACAGGTAAGCGAGGAGCGAAGTAAATAGTTTATTTCTAGTAGTAGTCATTCTTGGATCCATACTTGGTGCCTATGATAAAATTGATACAAACTGTCAAAACCAAGTGCAAAATGTTACTACTTTACATATTAAAAAGTAGTTTCCTGTCTAAATGTCATTCTCTAAAGTGGAAGGAACTTGTTCTTGTTTGCTTTTATCTTTGTTTTTTTTCTTTTTTCATTGCTTCGGGCATTAAAACAGATTGTCAATAACTTATGTAGGATGAAAAACACCAAAGATGGCCTTCACTTGAGCCATTTATAATGGACTGACTTCAACCGAGGCTTAACGAGGTAAAAGTGCACAGCTACTGCAATTACTCAACTAGTGGTAAATTAATCTTTCAATCAAACCATGCCGTATAACTTCAGGTAAGGTTACAAATCATCCACGCTGGCTTTTCCTCAGAAATAACATTTCCTCGTACCAAAAACTGACTTGATTGAGACTCGTGTGAGTTAATTACACTTGCGGGCAGCCATACCGTGCAATATCAGTTCTACTCTCTAGGAGAGAATTGTAGATCGGGGAACGGTAGTACGGTTCGATGCTATTCCCATGCCGATAGGTGTACTGTGAAGAAATACGGTACAATTTCCATGAGATAAAATTTCCGAGACATCTTCCAACTGAACCAGGTCAACCATTTTTGATACACAATCACACTTTCTTACTCTCTCTGTCTTTCGTTCATTTGATTAAAATTATTTTTAGCCTTCGATACTGTGTGCATGGCCTCTAATACAAAAACATGGGAACCCACAAAAGCCATTACACATAACAGTACATAGACTATAGTTGTAGAGTACCCTACCTTACTGTGTTTATTGTGAGGGCGTTGTGGTCAAGTGGTTAAGGCAGTGGACTTGTGATCTAAGGATTACAGGTTCGAGCCCTGGCCAGATCATTGCGTTGCATCCTTGGGCAAGGTACTTTATCTCCATTGCCTCTCTTCACCCAGGTGTATAAATGGGGACTTGCGAGGTGACTTGTAAATATAGTTGCGTGCGCCGGTTTGTGGCTGCACCCTATGGGAAGTCCCCAGGGGACACGAGGCTGTGGTGCACTGTTGTGCCCCAGGAGAGATTGTTTGAATTGTGCCCACTTTGGTGTGTAGGTGTGACAAGTTACCAATGACCAGGGTTAATTGTAAAGCACATAGAACTTGTGGATTATGCGTTGTATAAATAACTGCGTAATAATAATCATAATAATTAACAGTGTTATTATGATCTACAGTAAATATTTAAAATTACTTAATGTCTTTCATTTTTCGTAAAATGCCAATCGTCAGTTGTCACCAGATTTGCTCAAGTTTACCTGGACATTTATTCCACGTAAAACTCTTCGTTTATTCCCTCTCATTTTCAGAGACATAATCAGCCGTTTATTTATCCCAACAAACTAACCACTTGAACCTAAATTGATATGTGTAGGGCAAAGTAGATTCTAATGCTAATTATCTCTCCTATGAACATATGGTAGGTTCAAGTTATGCATGGATGTTTTTGTTTTGACAACCTGGAAGAGAATTTCCAGGAAGAGAATTTGTAACTTGTACCTGTTGCAACATTGCTGCATTTGGAGCAATAATTATACGGTAGTTTCTGTTTTGAACAAGCATATCTGACAATAAGGAGAGAAATATTGTAAACAAAGCTCTGCAAAATGCAAACAACTACATTAAAATAAAAGAACTGTACCTTTAAATCTTTTGAAAAGGAAGTGAAAGTATTAGGAGTATTATGTGTTGATCTTAATCAGCAAACATAACAATGGCTACAGCACTGACCCAACTAATCAAAGCACTGACCCAAATAATCAAACCAGTTACAATGCACAAACCTATTACTAGAGTCACCAAAGACAGACCCTTGACATACACCGTGCACAGCTAACCACAACTACTAGGAGCAGCAAAAACAGGAAGACTATCAAACTTCTTAAAAGAATTGAAGACTCGCCCCAAACCGCGTGCAGCCATCTGAAAAAGTTAACTTTCCGTTGCTTGCAAGTGACGTTTTGTTCGTGTCGCTTCAAAATGCAGACAGTAATGAAACATGATACCTTGTTATCTTTAGCTGGACCTGAGATGTCCATCGCTGTATCGTTTGTATACTGTGCTGTGGGTATTGACTGCAGCTGTATATACTGACTGTAGTGTCTAATTACCAACGGTAGCAAGCTGTGTGTGTATTTTCTGGGATCAATGGTGGTGTTTAAAACTTCTGTTACACCTCATTCGAAACTAGGTCAAAGTACCGGCATTAGACGTTTCTTTTTGCGCGAGTCTTCACACCCTTTAAACTTGAAAAGTCCCAACAAGAATTTGAAAAAGTTTAAATTTGACAGTTAAACATACTGTACCTGGTTATTAGTAAGAGTGTAAGAAACCCAAAGTGCTATAAATGTATTGTAAACTTCCCAGCCTTAGAAAATTTTTTTTTATTTTCTTGCACTTTTCCCCCACTTTAAAGAAACCATGTGTCGAGGCATAAATCAAAGAAAGATACACAACTGACAATATTACTCCTTTTTATTTTCCTGGCAGGGGAAGTGAGCTTTGAAACACAATGAGCCATATTTAACATGTAAGGTTGTCCTGTACTTTTACCTGTACAAACCGAGGGTCTCATACTGACATCACAATATAGTTGCGGACTGTGATATAAGGTGGTAATAACTTCCTATCCATACACTAATATTTGCAATTTTATTTACTTAGGTCAGTTGTTATGAGTGCACATGTTTTTGAAAAAATTCTGACCTTGGATGTAACTGATCCTAGGAGACTTTAAATCAAAACACTTATTTGAAGGTTGGTGGAGAAACATTTTACACGTATATGTAAGGCAACATTCTGTTTTAATCACACCCTATCCATATTTAACTGTACCATTAGCTTGTTATGCAAAACAATGATATTCATATCGATACCAAACAGTGTTGAATGACACTTGAACCGATCAGAACTACAAATAACAGAGTCACAATATGAATAATTTGATTGACTTTAGTATCAACACATTAAAAAAAAAAAAAATTCTTTCATGGCTTCCTTAAATGGGATTACATACTGTAATAAATAAAAAATAAATTTAAAAAAAAACTGATGATTTTGCTTAAATAAACATAAGGATCTCCTAATAAAATAAAATAAAAATAATGACCATAAAATTACTCAGCATTTTTAATTTTTTTTTATTACAATTCAACATTTTTACTTTATCTTTTGTGGTAGAAACCTTGCAAATTTCATTTTCTTTTTACATACAGTTACACCTAATTGCTGCTACATGTAACATTAGACTTATCACCTCCCTTACCCCCCCCCCCCCCTCTACCGCCCCCATACATGCCTTGATGAATTGCCTTCCTATATTAATGCTGATTATTATCATTTTTTTTAATATTATTATCATGTTTGTTTTCTCAGCACAGGACAATGACTCTTCTGGATAAAAATACCGTCCAGTGACAACAAATGAATTTATCTTCCTTAACACTCTTCCTAGTTTCAAGCAACATTACAAATCATGACGAAGGTTATCGCCTGGTCATCAGATACCGTAAATGGTGACTCACCCCCCTGTGCCTATTTTTGTTTTTTTGTCTCTTTCTGTTTCATGCATAGGATGTAATTTCCTATAGGTACAGTAATAAGGTAAGTAAATGTAACAAATGATCAATACTAGTTGCTGTACACATACTGTAAGTTAACACATGCTAACATATTTTCAGTATTGAGCCTCTTTTGAATTATCTGTGGGAAAAATTTCAACACAGTATCGATACTGCAATTTCATTCCAATATGGTGCATCAGTTTCGGTTATTCTCAAGTTTCATTTAATACAAATATTAACAAAAGGACAACACGAGAAATAGTAACAAATGCGTGACATTTTAAACATCTCTTCATTGCTGAGCGGTTTCTTTGATTTTATTTTGGAAACATTTTGGAGACTAGTTGAAACTGAAATCTCAATATGATACTAAAATATCATTCCACGAATCCACTCCATTTCATTAGTTTGAACTTAGGATAGCCAAGTTTCATTTCAAATAATAAAGAATAAGTCAGAAATAATTTTTTTAATTTGCTTTTTACATGAACATGCATGGCTGATAACATGTGAAAGTATCCAGTATATATTTAGAATCTTCCAAAGACATGAGAGAAATTCCATATAAACTCACCAATTAACTTTCTCTTGATGAGCAAATGAATACAGGTGTGTTTAGCTTGATCTTAACGGGCAGTAATTTATCCGGTATCACATCGCAAAATGCTACACAAAAATGGTCAAATTGCTATACAATGCACAAGGATGTATAGCAGTTTTGTACCATAGGAACCATAGTACTTTATCAGAAACAAAACTCAGAACCGTCAAAACTTGCTATGCACACAAAAATTTGAACGCTATATTATTCCCCGTTTACTTCGAGAAATATGATAATATTCCTGAATTTCCTGTCGGGTTGATCAAGTTACTGGAATATTAATGACAAAATTATATGTAATCATCTGCTTTTTGATGCCTGATCAAAACTGCTGGCGTTAAAACATGTAAGCGCAGCATTACACTGTATGTGTGGAGCAAGAGAGCTTGATGGAGTACCCGACTTGCATTGGGTACCCATCCATATTTGTACTGTACAGTACAGGGATGAGCCTGGGGTAAAAAAAAAATCACGGAACTTTGCAAAAATTGCGGTATAGGCTCCAGTTTGCGTATGCTACAGTGTGTTAGGATAATAGTTTTTGTCCCCGAGGTAGAAAAGAAATCACGGATATTCCGCGAATTCGCGGAAAAAGCTCATACCTGACAGTATATATTCTAGCATTGTTTCCTGTACTTGCCACTGTACTTACCCACGTGAATGTGTATTCACCTGTTGTGTGAACAGTACCTACAGTATGTGTACCTGAACTTGTGTGTACCCATTTTTGTTTGTACCCATAATTTTTGTGTTGTACCCATGTGCAGCTGAATTTGTACCCATGTGCATTTGTACCCACCTGTAATTGCCTGTGTGAATTTGTACTCGCCTGTTGTGTGAACTGTACCTGGGTTTACCCGAATTTGTGTGTACCCGTTTTTGTGTTGTACCCTTAACTTGTGTACACCTGTGTGTAGCCAAAGTTGTACCTGTGTGAATTTGTCCTCACACTTTGAGCGGTTTGGAATTCTAGACAGTACTGTACTGTAGGTTGTACTAGTCCAAGATATAGTACTTACCAGTATGGTCCATGCTTAGTACATTGTGCTCGCATTCATACCTCTTGTAAGTACTGAATACTCAAGCTTGTGGTGTACAATATTAAAAGATTTCAAATCAGAGTCTTTGGTTAATGAGTGTAAACAAATATCTTACGGACAGAGGAATGAGAAACCAAAGTAAATTGTCAATACAAAGGCTTGTTGACATTGGACCTCTTCAAGGAGTTGTACTTGTAATTAAGTGTTGAACTCGTACTAAGAGGTCAAATACAGGCCATGTGTTGGTAAATTAGAGTAATTCTAACACACAGAATGAGGAACGATGTAAAATTGTGAATAAAAGGCATGTTAATAACATTGAACAACTTCCAAGGTGTTGTACTTTTAATCAAGATGGTCATGTGTCATAAATAACATTATGTTATCACCTTCCACATCACATTTGAGCCATGAATGAGTATAATCTTCTATATATATATATATATATATATATTATTAGAAAAAACCAGAGAAATAAGATATGACTCATAATTGACAAATAAGGAGTAAAGTTTTAGAAAATATATTGGAATTTTCG